>JASSUY010024399.1:38083-114707 GCA_032466535.1 Forpus xanthops
GAAGTTGTGTGGTTCAGTTGATAATGCTGGAGGGAAGGAATGCCATCCAGAGGGACCTTGACACACTGGTGAGGTGGCCTGATGCCAACCCAATGAACTTTAACCGTGCCAAGTGCAAGGTCCTACACCTGGATCGGAGCAAACCCAGGCACAGCTACAGGTTGGGCATAGAAGAGATTCAGAGCAGCCCTGCAGAGAAGGACTCGGAAGTGTTGGTCAATGAGCCAGCTTCAGTGTGTGCTCACAGCCCAGAAAACCAACCATATCCTTTGTTGCATCAAAGGAGCATGACCAGCAGTTTGAGAGAGGTGATCCTTCCCCACTACTCTGCCCTCATGAGACCTCACTTGGAGTATTGTGTACAGTTCTGGTGTTCTCAATGTAGAAAGGACATGGAACTGCTAGAACAAGTCCAGAGGAGGGCCACATGGATGATCAGGGCGCTGGAGCACTTCCCATACGAAGTCAGGCAGAGAAAGTTGGGGCTGTTCAACCTGGAGAAGAGAAAGCTGCGTGGAGACCTCATAGCAGACTTCCAGTATCTGAAGGGGGCCTATAAGCATACTGGGGAGGGAATTTTCATGAGGGACTGTAGTGATAGGACAAGGGTTAACGAGATCAAGCTTAAACAGAAGAAGTTTAGATTGGGTATAAGGAGGAAGTTCTTTACTGCAAAGGTGTTGAGGCACTGGAAGGGTTTGCCCAGGGAAGCTGTGAATGCTTCATTCCTGGTGTTGCTCATAGCCTTGGGTGACATGGTTTAGCATGAGGTGTCCCTGCCCATAGCAGGGAGTTTTGAACTAGATGATCTTAAGGTCCTTTCCAACCCTAACTCTTCTATGGTTCTATGATTTGATAGTACCTAGGACAAGGTCTAATATTGTTCCAGAAGTGCATGGGTCATCAAATAAGAATTTGTTTCCAAAGGAGAGGGTTGATGTATGTGCTTCTCCATACATGTTCTGGTAGATGCACTAAATGCTAACAAAATTATGAAAATACTTCCTGTATTCAAAGCTAGCTATACATTAATCTTCCTACGCGCTGCATATTTTGCAAGTACTTTATAATAGGTAACCTTTTAGAAGAAACCTTTGTAAAATAGAGAATCCAAAGATAAGAAAAAGAAAGATAACTCTATATGAGTTTGGCAATCAATAATCTTGCCCCTGATTTGCTTTTTCTCCTGCTGGCAAGTGGAGGTAGAGCATAACTGAAAGCAAGGATAAGCTGTGGAGAAAAAAGCAAAAGTAGAGGGGTACTGAAGGGAAATGCATGGGAGGTGGAAGAACTCTTCAGAAGCCAGATAATGTGGCCAGTTGTATAATGATACCAAGATAAAGAGCCAGCACCAGAAGATTTTGAAGGTGCAAAAGCATGCTTAATAGTCTTCGCTTTGTTGTTGTTTTGTTGGGGTTTTTTTTGAGAAACGCCTTGAAGTTCCTAAGACTGAACTAGCTTCTGTAATTGTATCCAAAATCTCATCATATCTCCTCAAAATCCATCCTTCCTGATAGCTGCCACCATTTCCAGAACCCTGGACTCTGCTGGGATTCCCAACACAGAGGTTGCCTGCCTGTTTCATCTTGTCCAGAGCAGCCGCAGACTAAACTATCTGAGAAATTGTTTCAGCATGTCTGAATACAAAGATCCACAATTTAGGAAAGCCAAAGCCTTGTCCTCCAAATCTCAAGTTCTGCCTGGTTTGAGTTAGAGTTGAAACTAAACTTCTTATAGGCTTTAAAGGCAGGCAAAGGAAGTGGCAGTTTATTCTACATACATCTGGAGCTGCAAATGGGAAAAAGATTATTATTCATAGACAGTAACTGTTTCTGATAAAAATTGGCAGAATGGTGAGAGTGATTAATCTAATTCTTTTAGAACTGTATTGGGAAATTAAGATGTTAATGGGGAAAATAAAAAAAAAAAAATTGCTTTTACAATGCTTAGAAAATAAAGTATCATTGATTTATGGCTCATGTGCCAGGTTAGCCTCCCTGAATCTTTCCTATCCCACTAGGTACTCAATTATTCATTGGAATAGAGAAATGGGAAATCAAAGTTCTGGAATCCAAAGATTAAGGTGACTAATGGAAAGAATATATCCCATTTTCTCTCTTTTTTATGGGGGAAAGAATTGAGCTAGCCTAGATTTTAGTAGATATTTTCCAGCTTCTAGTAACTTCATGTATCCTAAGCCTTTCTAAACAGCACTTGCACCCATTTTTATGTGGTTTGTCAGTCCTGCTCACAGGCACCATGCTTCCCTGTGTAATGAATTGGGATGCAAGACTCTCAACTTCAGACTAAATATTTGCCAGCTGATGGCACCCCAGGCTTATGTGCTGAAATTATCTACACCTGGGAGTAGATAAATGGAAAGAGTTAGCTACTTTAAAGTGAAGAATTAAATACCCTCTGACAAAGAGAGAAACTGAACCTCGCTTCTCCTCATGATCAGTGAGCACCCTGTTCTGAGCGGTTGCATTAAAGACAGTCCCCCTATACTAAGACTCATGTCTAATCAGGATCATGACCTTAGTCCTTGTACTCCCTCCTCAGCCGTATGATGATTCTAGTTATTTGCAGGCTTAGACAGCTCCAGAGTGAAGAGTCTGCATATTATCCTATATTTGAGGAACTAAAATCACAGCAGGCAACAGTGGATCTTGCCTCCACCATGGTGCTTCAAAATAATTTCTGAAGTCCAAAAATAGGTTCTGAGTGCTTTATTTCTGAAGCCCCACACCACTTCTGCCAGGTAGCATTATCAACTCCTTCTTACAGGAACAGACCTTAAGTGCAAAAATACCTAATGCTTTGTACCTGATCATATTGACTGATTGGGAAAAGTGTGCTTTTAATGTCAGCTCCTCAGACTTTGTGTCTTCTGCTTTAAGATTATTCCTTATCAATACAAAAGGGAGAAAAGATGGGGTGCGCTCTTGTGCACAGGAACTTTCATATGTATTTTCCACAACCAAGGCAAATGCTTCTTATATGAGAGATTCTATGATTTGGAAAGGGAAAAGGGTAAAGCTGTTAAAAAGAATAACTATCTATCAACCCTAACCTTAGGGTTGATAACCCCAAAAGCAACTTTTCATGAGCACTGGAAGGTAGAGGTGAGACTGGATTTTCTTTTTTATTTTTTTTTTGTGCAGAAAAGAGAAAGTTTCCTTCTTGCTGGTGTTACATTGCCTTTAAATGGACTAGAAAAGTGTCAAGATTTAACCCCACCTGGCAACTAAGCACGACTCACTCCCTCTACATTGGGATGGGGAGAGAATCTCACAGGTAATTGTGAGAAAAAATACAGGTTGAGATAAAAACAGTTTCATAGGTAAAGCAAAAGCTGCACACACAAGAAAAGCAAACCAAGGAATTCATTGACTACTTCCCACAGGCAGGCAGGTGTTCAGCCATCTCCAGAAAAGCAAGGCTTTTTTTTGGGAAGACAAAATTATGTCACTCCGAACATGCCGCCTTCCTTCCTCTTCTCCTGGCTTTATATGCTGAGCATGATACTGCATGTTATGGGACATCCCTTTGGTCAGTTGGGGTCTATCCCAGCTGTTTTCCCTCCCAGTTTCTTGTACAGTCCCAACTGTTCACTGGTGAGGTGGTGTGAGAGGCAGAAAAGGCCTGGATTCTGTGTCAGCACTGCTCAGCAGTAACAGAACATCCATCCCTGTGTTATCATCACTCTTTTCAGCAGAACTCCAAAACATAGCCCCGTACTAGCTACAATGAAGAAAATTAACTCTATCCCAGCCAAAACCAGCATAGAGGGCAGAGGAAGAAAGGAGAAGAAAAGAGAAAGTAATTTCTAAGACATATGGAATGCAAGGTAGTGCTTTCTGAACTACTTTGCCACTAAGATTTTATTCAGGAAAGCATTTTTCATGGATCTATATGCAGGAAAATGAATAGTCTGGAGAATTTCCTAACATTTATGAATGGCTAATATGCATGAAATATGAAGGCCAGATGAAAAAAATATTTGTTAATGCAAGTTGGAATATTCACAGTCAGACAGGTGCTACCAGGCAATTAGATTAAGGAAGTCAAAGGTACAAACCAATTCTAAATCCCCTTAAGAAACTGCTCTCTGCTTAAGTCAGGCATGAGCAAGGATTATACATTTCTAAATAATTATGCCTAAGAACTTCTACTTGCTACTTTAGCAATGGATTAAAGACTCCAAAATGCAGAATCGATTGTGCCTTGCTTGCAGACCTCTGCACTACTGCAGATAGAACAGATGTTGATGCAGGGACATGATATCATTATGACTGGGTCTTGCACAGTCTCTGGTAAAACTCACATGTTCTGCCCTGGTTATCTTACGCTGCCTTACAAGTTAGTTACCCTGCTTCAATTTCATTATGTGCGTGGACTACTCATAGAAAGTAAGGCAGTACCTCCAATACTATCAAG
Source organism: Forpus xanthops (assembly GCA_032466535.1). NCBI lineage: Eukaryota > Metazoa > Chordata > Aves > Psittaciformes > Psittacidae > Forpus > Forpus xanthops. The sequence goes on from JASSUY010024399.1 coordinate 42,524, forward strand.
ACAAATTACAACTGTATCATCAGCAAACACCTTTACTGGAGGGACAGTCACACGCTGTATTTTCAGTATCTAATTTAAATGTCTGAATTTGCACCCTAACCTTCATACAGGATGCAATTTAGGATAATCAGGGAGGCTTCAGTAGGATATTCATCTAAAATTCAGCTCATAATGTAGAGAGCACTAGTGCCTAATTTGAGGCATTAAAGAGCATCTCCTTTAAATCCATAATCCACCTATGAGTAATCACTGCTCACAGGCTCTTTAATGCAAGCACTTTGCAGGCACAATGCACAGCATGGAGCTTGAATTAGGAGGCAAATCTAATGAAGTATTTTGCTTTGCCAGAGCAAACACAATTCAAACAGGTTTATTCTGGGAACATAACAGTGCCTGTACTCAGCCAGATCAAAAACTTAATTTAAATCTTCATACCACTACTAGAAGAGAATGGTAACAGATGAGGGAGCACTTAGTGCAGTCATAATCCCCCTCACCTTCTATATATGCCCTCAGGGCCACAAGGTATTATGGTGTTATGTTTTTCTGTAACAAGCCCCTTCCTTTCACCAGTAGCACTCCCTTTAAGTCATTTTGTCAGTATCTTGTGAAGTGCTAGAAAGCTGATTACAGTTCATGATTCAAAAAGGTACTCTTAGGCAGAACACTGACTCAATTTAGTTTAAAAGGAAATATTTTTACAAGATGCTTGACAACCCTGTGAGGTCCTAATTTTTTGAGTAGGCTTTTGCCCTGGGGCAGTCAGATGAGGAGAACGTGTATGCAGTTCAAAATTTGTCCTTTCTACCAAAAATCACATGTTGTGTATGGAGACTATGTACCAAACTGTAGCAGCAATCTCTGGTTTGAAATACATACTTATTCTTAAGAACTGGCCTATGATCACCCAGTTCACTATATCAGAATCATCAAACAAGCATCAACATATAGCTTTCAACATTTAAAAATCACAGGCTGCATTTAATTGCAATTGCAGAATCAGCTATGTTAGAAAAGACTTCTGAGATTATCAAGTTCAACCTTTATCCCAGGACTGCCAAGACCACCACTAAACCATGTCACTAAGGGCATCATCTACACATTTTTTGAACATTTCCAGGGACAGTGATTCCATCATTTCCCTGGGCAGCCAGTTCCAAAGCCTGATAACCTTATCTGTGAAAAAATTGCTCCTAATATCCAATCTAAACCTCCTCTGGTGCAGCTTGAGGCTGTCACCTCTCGTCATATCACTTCTTTCTTGGGAGAAGCAACTGACCCCTACCTCACTCCATCCTCCTTTCAGGTAGCTGTAGAGAGCAATAATGTCCCCCATGAGCCTTCTATTTTCCAGACTAAACAAACTCAGTTGCCTCAGCCATTCTTCACCAGACGTGTGCTCCAGACCTTTCACCAGCTTTGTTACCCTTCTCTGGACCCACTCCAGCACCTCAATATCTCTCTTGCAGTGAGGGGCCCAGAACACAGGATTTGAGGTGTGGCCAAACCAGTGCCTGGTACAGGGGGATGATCACTGCCTTGTACCTGCTGGTCACAGTAGCTCTGATACAGGTCAGGATGCCACTGGCCTTGGCTGCCTGGGCACATTCTGACATATTCAGTTGTCCAGCAGTCAGCATTCCCAGGTCCTTTTCCACCAAGCAGCTTCCCAGCCATTCTTCCCCAAGCCTGGAGCTTTGCGTGGGGTTGTGGTGGCCCAAGTGCAGCACTTTGCCTTGTTGAACCTTATATCACTGACTACAGCCCATCAATCCAGCCTGTCCAGATCTCCCTGCAGGGCCTTCCTGTCCTCCAACAGGGGATCAACACCACCAGCCAACTTGGTGTTGTCTTTAAATTTAGTGAAGGTGTACCTGATCCCCTCATCCAGATCATCAATGAAGATACTAAACAACACCAACCCTAACAGACACCACTAGTGACCAGTCGGCAACTAGATGTGATACCATTTACCACCATTAATCTGAATTTAAAATGCTGTTTGTGCCACTACCTAATCTTCAAGTCAGTTGGTTCCCAAATAACATTCTAAATAAAGATTCTAAAACTTCTAAAGGTACTATTTTCTCACCCAGGTAAACTTAACTGAGCAGGTCTTCAGCAGGTGTAAACAGACACAAGCTTCACTGTAGCTGAATATAATAAATTTAGTACAGCTAAAGGACTTAATCATTCCTGGACTTTGCTAATAAAAAATATCTCTTCTGAATAAAGTTTGAATCCACCTACTTTTGGCCAAATTCCTAGGATTATGTTATATTTAAAACATATACTTTTAGTGCAATGACAATAAATCATCATTATAGTCTCTAGTTTTTCTCAATACAGTCCCCATCTCAAAATAAATCATTCTTCTAATAAAGAGCAACAGTTAGTCAAACAGATTAAATATTAATACTAAACAAGGGAATGGAAAAAGAAAATTCAAAATATTAAATTTCTTACCATAAAGGTTCAGCAATTCTCTTCTGTTGCACATTAATCATTTCAGCTACTCTTGGGAAGAAATGTCCCCTAAATCAAGTTCTCAGATGTTGGGAAGAATATTGTCAATACTTAGAGAAAGCTGTGAATAAGAATTCCTTAGTCCTCACCTTCATTAAAATAGTGGAATAGTCATCCAATGTATTTAGTCCTTGCTTTAGTCCTAGCTAAAATGAGTAATTTACAGGTTTTCGTGGGGCTTCATTAATCACAGACTACAGCGATCAGAGCTAATATGGACCAGAAGGGGCGCTGTGCGCAATGGTATTTCACCACTCAAAGAAAATGGCTATGTAACACCGATCCGTGGAAGAAACATGCCCAAAAAATGTGGTTTGCTTTTAGCAGAACAGAAAAAAGGATAAAAACATACATACTTCTATTCTCTTATTTTACTTACAAAGAAATATATATTCTTATGTTCCCATGTGATAAAATTATAGAACAGGAGACAAGGTGCAAATATACTATTGTCACCCTGATCAAACTGATCATCAGAGAGTATCACTTATTTTCTCTGTAATGCTGCTGCAGTTCTCATAGAAGCAGAGAGCTTCTGAATTTGTTTTTCAATCAGTTTTCTCCAGTTTTTTCATCAGTGACCTAAGAAAAACAAAGAACTCACACTGGAAGAGCTGCAAAAATCCATTTCTTTTACAAAAGGCACCTTAAAAAATAACACATTACCCCTTCAACCCATCCACCAGAAATGCAGACAGGGGGAAAGAATTATACTAAGCATTAACTTACTTACTAGGTAAGAATCAACTATATTGTGCTAGAAAATGAGTGCCAACAACTGGGGAAGAGATGTAATTTAAAGCTAGGTTGCAAAAGAGAGAATGTGAGAAAGAATGAGTGAATGCAGCAATAAAGAGAGAACCGAGAGAATAACTAGAGGCTGTTTAGCTGAATATATTTAAAGTAAAAATAGTGTCATTCTCAATCTGAACATAAAAGTGGGAGTGGAGGGTGTAAAAGTCCACTGCAGCGAATGCCCAATATAAATTGTATAAAAAAAGGAAAGCATCTGGATTTTACAGTGCAAACATCAAACCGGGCAGTCCTGGATCTGAGCATCAGTTTACTTTTTCAAGAACCCTCTGCCTATAAGATAATTATAAGTCCAGAAATCATTACTTAAAGATACATGATCACAAATGGGGAATAACACTGCTAAATATAGCCCTAGATAAGTCATTTTAGGTTTTATACAAATAGCCCTATAAGTACTGGGGCATGTTTCCAAAAGTTGCAGTTCATTACTGGTGGACACTAGGGTCAAATATAAAACCTGCTATTTCCAGCAATTTCTACCTTTAACTGCAGGTTACATTTTGATCTGTTTCAAGCAACCTCACTAATTTGGAGCTTTTGTTGGTTTGGTGCATCTTTGCTTTTTGCACACTTTGTATAAGTATTTACTTATTGGAAAGGTAGCACAAGACTTCTAATGAGAAATATAAGTCACACTGTACATCCTATTTTTTTAGTGAATACATACTACTTTAAAAGCTAATTTCCAAGTCAAAACAGTCAGATATGGAAGAGTGGGATAATAAGAACCTTAGCAAGCTCGTCAAGGACAAATGTAAGGTCTTGTACTTGGGAAAACATAATCTAAGAGTGCAGCACAGGCTGGGACTTACCTGGCTGGGTACCAGTTCTGTAGGAAGGGATCTGGCCTGGTGGACAGCAGACTTAGTATGAGTGAGCAGTGCTCTGTTGCAGCAAAGAAAGCCTGTAAGATGGTTCATTTTGAAGGCTGGATTCCTTTACAGGTGGACCACAGGATTTGACTGAAGGATGCTGAAGCATACAGGAAAGTATCTTCTAGATAAGGATAAGATTAATATGCCTGTTAACCTACGCAGTTTGTTGTCAGGGAACCCTGGTCCTAAGAGTTCCAAAAAGCTAAGTACATTTTATGATTACTCATAAAAAAAAAAAGCAAGCAGTATAGTATCTTTTGCCCTTTTGAGCTATTGTAACATGTTTTTGAGTGTTGTATTATTGATTTATCAATAAGTTTTCAACAATAACTCCAGCAGAAAGATATGACCACATCTACCATTACCAGTTTCCAGTTGTATTATTGTAAAGTTAATAAGCAAAAAAGGGTGTATCAGGAGTATTTCTTATATCTTCTTTGGTTTTTGCTGTCCATTAACAGGGAGTTGAGGATCACTTTGTGCTCAGATAAGCAAAAACCACTTTAAAAATAAGTTAAAAAAAGTAAAATTTTCACTCTAGCCGCCAGATTGCAGTTATTATAAATGAGTAATTTATAAGTGTGTAATTTACAGAATGTGTATAGAAGTGTGTTTAATGCTGACACAAAGACAGCTTGGATGTGAAATGAGTTTTTTATAGCATACTGTGCTAGGTTTAATGTAGGCATGTATAGCTTCCTCAGCAATCACTAGGGGTTGGCTGAAGGTGATTTCTTCCTTTTAAGTCTGAAAAATGTGCATTTAAATAGGACCCTAGGTAAATTTACATAATTATTTCAAATCTGTCAATGTCTATTCTTTGGATATGATCATTCTGTAACATGTGGAAGCTACATTAGTAATGAGAGATTTTTTTAAAGTGTAGCAATATTACCAAGATAAGAAAACTAATCCTGTGATTAATGCATGGCTGGATCCTTCTGGAAAATTATGAGATGCATCCTAGGGAGAAAGGCTTACTTACCATAAAATACATTTTCAGTATATTTCTTTTCTTTTTTTAATTTCATTTTTTTGAACACATTTGCATGAAAAATAGTCTCGCTGGCTAAGGAAGCCTGCGTATATTTTCCACCCATCACCTTGGTATTTTAACATCCTTTTGTAGTGACTAGGGTCCAAATCCTGCCAACACTTACATACATTCTTCATCTTTCAAACACACCCATTGATTTTGTGAATGCTCCATCACTGGCAGTGTTCAAGGCTGGGTTGGACGTAGTCTTGGGTGACATGGTTTAGTGGGAGTTTTCCCTGCCCTTGGCAGGGGGGTTGGAACTAGATGATCTTAAGGTCCTTTCCAACCCTAACTATTCTATGATTCTATGATTTCCTTGAAGCAATCTACTACAGAACAGTGCAGCACACACATAAGTGTTTGCAAGACCAGATCCCAGCTCATCATTTCCATATGAGTGTCTGCTATAAACAGAGTGGTGGAATCAGAACTCCTGGAAGAAGAAAATTTCAAAGAATTAAATTTACCCGAAGATTATACCACCAAACAATTTCTTTTCCTGAATACCTACTGCACAGGACAATTTTTGCCAGTGTATCTCAGGACAAGATAATGCTACACAGCCTCAGAAGGAACCTGAGAGAAAGGACCTTAAGATCATCTAGTTCCAAACCCCCTGCCATAGGCAGAGACACCTCACACTAAACCATGTCACCCAAGGCTCTGTCCAACTTGGCCTTGAGCACCACCAGGAATGAAGCATTCACAGCTTCCTTGGGCAGCCTGTTCCAATGCCTCAGCATGCTCCAAGATGGCAAAGTGGATATAATTTATGTCTTTATCAAAGGGCTCATTTTTAGTCTAATCCACAGGCTAAATCTTGGTTCAGTGCACTTGCCCTCAAAGAAAGACCACTGCAGTTATTGGATCAAAACAGTCAGCTTTTCTAAGTGTTCTTTTTTCACAGTCACAGTACTTGAGAGTAACATATATAAAAATTTAGAGGTACATTAAAGATTTTAAGTTTATTTTCTCTTCCTTCAGAAGAGACCTTTTTCTGTCAGAAATCACGTTTACATTTTGCTATAAATCGGGAGATGTGGCTGGTTGTTTTCACATGTGTCTGAGCAAAAATTCTAGAAGTAGGCTGTCTAGTGACATGTGCTGGTCATGTAGTTTACAGTCTCAGTGCCCTGGCAGAAGTCATCAACAAGGAAGTGTTTCTCAGGTCACCAAATCCAAAAAATCAGAGGAAAAACAAAGGAGGAGGAATCAGGCTTACTTTACTGGCAGGAAAACATGCAATCTGAAGAGGAGATAGTGTTCCTCTGAGGGCTGCTTCTTATTTGGAATTTTATCGCCAGAAGTAACCATTTTTGGCCCTAGAACATACAAAGATTTCTGAAAGCCAAATTTTGCCCCAGGTCAAGACAGAATAACATGAAACTTAACAGTTTCATTGAGTTGCAGTACATGCAAAGCTCTGGTATGCTTTCTGATTCCCAGTCTACCATTCAGTGTCAACAGAATTCAAAACTTCAAAGTAAAATCCAACCTAAACCAATGCATTTCATCCATTTCTGGGTTTAGTTGGGACTTTTATATACAGTTTCCAGCTAGGTTCATAAGTCAGGTCATCATTTTCCAAATAAACTTTACCCAAAAGACCCAGAATCTCAGTGAATCTTAAAATGGACTCTGACGTGTGGTTTGGGTTTCCTACACAATAAGGAACCAGGTGAATTTTTGTTTGATGGCTTTTTGTTTGATGGCTTGGGGCTTTGTTGAAAATCCTTCTCACAGTGCTTATTGCGAGCACATGCTTTCCTTATTCTGCTGCTGCTTACACCTTTATAGACAAATGGCAAAAATTTTATGGTTATTTTATGAAAAACTAGACATTTTCCTCTTCCTCCAAGTTTTTGTTCATAACTGGCAGGTAATGTAAAGCTGGGTTTCCCATGCAATAGCTGACCACTGTAGACACAACTTGCAGGAGGAACTTGACAAATAAAAAAGAAGCAAAAAGAATAGATTTTGCTTGGATACTAAAACTAAGTAAATATAAAATGTAATTTATCAGAAGCATTAATACAAGCAATGCCAACATGTCTTTCTCCTCTAGAATGATGTATTTTGCCAGAGGGATATTTCAGATATTTCACTTTGTGCCAAGGTAAGTTTAATACCTCTCAAATCTACAATATGTGAGTCATGTGACATTACACATTATTGGCATCACCAATAAAACAGCTCATTAATCAAATATGCCACCATAACCTCCAACAGTATAAACTGGAAAATGTGCTTTTTAATATTTTGAGTAGAATTATTTGCTTGAAATGCTTTTTTTTGGCATAATAAATATATGTTAATTTTAACAGCTGGTCAAGCATACTGACAATTACTGTAAGTCTTGGTTTAACTGAAGTCTTCACTGGAGACAAAAAGCACCTTAGGAATACAATAATTTCCAAATTATTTTATGTGGGTTTACTTGTTTGGAATAGGAATGCTGTGAAGTAATTGATATCTATTCTATGTAATTATATATTATACTCAAGCTCAGTCAGTCTCTTACAAGGTCTATTATAAATGAAAATTACATTTGTATACAAATATATAATTTCCTTTACAAATTCTTTTATACTATAGTGAAATATTTGTGTGAAGCAGAAAATTCTATGCACTGTTCAGAACTCCTCTCAATTCAGCCTTTGGCTTGTAACAGCTTCAGAGTTTGAAAAAAGGCATAAAAAATTGTTCAGATACAAAATTTATCAACCTTTTGGAATAAGCCACATCAGTTTAAGACAATCGTAATGGCTTTTCTATAAATAGACAAAGACAGGAGATCTGAATTCTGGTTTTATTACTGTGTTAAAGAAAACAGATGCTAGATAATAATTTTGCATGTATTTACATTAATCTGTCTGGCATATGTCAGTGCCCAGGTAAATGTGTTTTGCTGGTCTCCATTCCGAAAATAAAACCTATTCTTTTATCTACTAGTTTTCACCTGCAGTACTCAAATAGAGACTGAATCAGAAAACACATAGCATAAGGTTGGCTTTGAGCATATTTATTAAATCCGGTTTAAAACAATTATAATGTTTTAACATTTTCTAGCATTTTCTAACTGAGAATAGTTTGCTAAATCAAAAATTTAGTTATCATCTTCATCACAGGTATTAGCTGCCAATCCTAAAAGTATATCCAAGGTAACATGGCTAGTAAGCATGGGAGGAGAGATTTATGCATTAGTCTGCGAATAGCCATCAGCAGTGTTCAATATTTTCTTTTTCATAGCTCAAATAGTCTCTCTGTTTTAGAAAACTGTCTGCAAAACAAGCACAACAATACTGTTCCACTTAGGGTGATGTGAGACTAAAACATTCATGAGGCACTTTCAAAACGTACAATGAAAGGCACTATAAAATCACAAAGTGTTACTGCTGTTTATTGGAAAGCACATCCATTTTAAACTCTCTAACACTCTCCATTAAAGTTATTATTTTGAAAACAAAATACTAGTTTCATTAAGGAAAGCCAAGTAATTTTCAGCCAAAGTGAGAACTGAGCTTAAATTTCATTCAGTACTCACAGGGACTTTTAAATTTCAGAAGAAGTTCAAGATCTCTTTATTGATTTCAGATGAGCCAGATGTAACCAGACTGAGGGCTTCCTCTGCAGATGCTTATATATATTCCCAGGTTTAGGAGGGGCACTTGCAAGACTAGTTGCTTGTAAAAATTTAAGCAAGTACATCCCTGTTTGCTAGATTCAGAGTCTAAAAAATCATTTTTTTGCCATTTCTCTGAAATATTGCTCCAAACCTGTTAATGTTAACAAACTCATGCTGACTTTAAGGCAAAGAACTCATTCTCACTAGGGTTATGAATTATTTTCCTGCTGAAAAAATATTTCTAAACTCCCAAGATATTTTAATTTCATAAAAATTCATCAAAAATTATTTTTTCCAAAACAACAGAACAGGTATACTGAGCAAGCCAAGGGAGGCTGCAAGACTGAAAAAGAGTGACATTTACACTAGGTATCTGCCTAATGTAAATTTTCATTAGGTGCCATGCTATCCAGTTATTATGAAATAATAAAATACACCCAAAGAGTCCTATATTTTTTACCTCTGGGCTCTGATGACATGAACAAGCTGTTAGAGAAGTACTGTCACCAGCAACCCTTAGTAAAAAATTAGTTTTATTTAATACAGTTGGGTGCAGTTCACTCTATTGTAAATATAATGCAGAATATCACCTGAGAGTCACTAAATTATATAACTGCTTACGCAAACCTGAACAATACCCCTCATGGCCCCTCATAAATCTAGAATGTTTTGCTATTTCTTTTCCTTCTAAAGCATCCAGACTTGGATGTATTTCTTTTCAAATACTTTATTTAGTTGTATAGATCTTTTTCTCCACTGCTGTCAGTCAAGTTATCATTGGGGTAAAGGCTCAGTTATGATCACTGTGATAGCAAGAAAGCAAAACCTGCAGACAATACTTACCATCAGCAAGAGGTAGACCTGAGCTGCATGCTTGACAAATGCTTCCTAAACCTAGAAAAGGCAAAAAAGTACAAGCACCATGTTTCAGACAATGTCTGTGGTAGCTTGGATTTGAAAAGAAAGTGTGGGGGGCCAGCACTATCAACTGAAAACCGTTAATGTTTTACTATTTTTAATAAATAACAATAAAACACATCATTAAATCCCTACTATGCAGAAAAAAATAAAAATTTCCCACAAAACTTGATGGCACATTCTGGAAAAAATTAATTGGGTTTTCCCCATCAAAAAATGTCAGTCCATCAAAAAATTCCAGAAATATATCAATTTCCATGAACTTTGACCAAAACACATGGAAGGTTGTAATGAATCAAGGCAAGGTAAAGGCTGCTAACAGCTCCATATTCTCACTGCAGAAATTAATTATGCCATCTCTCTTCTTCTCAAAGCAATATATTTTTTTTAGAATTTCTTCTTTTCTGATTGCTCTTGTACCCCATAGCCAGCAGATAACACTCCTTAAGAGCTTGCCTCCCCTGACTCCTGAATGGCTGCTTCATAGTAAGGACCAGTCAGAGACCTCCTGCAAAGACTAAGAGAAAGACATGGTTTCGTTTCTCTGAGCTGCGCAGTTCAGCCTAACAAATGTTTTGCAATGTGGACCTGATCTGTTCTTGAGAGATTTTGTGATTGGCTCCTATGGATCCTAGCAGGTGACACTAGGGTTTTGTTGGAAGGATGCAGGGATTAACTGTAATTGTTTCAAATGTGGATGAGTTAGGTAGTGGTACACAGCTGGGTAACAAATTCATGTCTTAGTGCTCCCAAAACCTACCTGTAGACCACTGCACATGTCTTTCTGTTCAAAGTACAAGTATCTGAATAAGTTTGGTTTTCAGTGCAGGCTCAGTTTGACCATTCTCTCTCTGTTTATGTGGATCATCCCTGGTCTACCCCAAGCAGTGTTCCCTGTGGAAAATATCAGCAAGACTGAAATCTTACCCCTTTCTTCTCAACTTTCTGTTTTGCCTTTTTGTTTGTTTATCTGTCACTTTGATCCTAATATTATACAACTGTGCTTAGACATCTTTTTTAACAATTTGCCCAGGTTCTGCCACTGTCTTTTCTCAGAAATTTAATCAGTAGAGGAAGAAAAAACATCTCTAAACAGATCTATGTCTCTAATTGCTGCATCACCACCTACTGCTTTCTTTGCATGTTCCCAATATTTTCAGGTTCAAGAAACAGTATTTTCTTCTTCCCTATCTGTTATGTTTTCAAAGGTATTAAAAACTTGCCATACATTATCATATAACACTGCTAAAACTCTTATAGAAAACATAATATGTTTAGTATTGAGAATTGCAAGCAGATAATAAAATCAACCAAAATGAGCCCTCCAGACAAATGTATTGCCGCCTTATCAGGATTTCCAAGTACATGAGTAGGTATATTTTACCCTAATTTTGTAAAACTGTACAAAATAGACATGGAAGATAATGAAACCATCTAATCTTCCTTCTTACAACAGTATCAACTACACCTAAACCATCTATCACCTTTAATTTGACTTCCTTATATTCCAGTTTTACCAATTTCATGTCACCTGAAACACATTGATATGAAAGTGTCAATTGACTTTCTGGGTTTCTTCCTCCACCCCTAACCGGCTTTCTTGCTTGTTGCTGTTAAAGTAAATACACAGCTGTTTGCCCTAAGTGAAGGGATGTAATACCAGGTTCTCTTAGTCAGCTGTGGTGAATTAAGGTATTTTTCTATGACACTCTAGACAACTGGGTTAGCTGAGTTGAATTGCCAGTTAAGAAACTGCTTTCTTGAAGACAAAAGGAAGTTAATGTCTTGGAAAGCATCCTGCTTGGCTGAAAAAATTTGCTTATGAAAAGCAATTATCCTTTTTGCTATGACCTAGAAGAGAGAAGCTCGAATTATTAAAGCTACATTATTTGAGAAGTATGCCAGTACTTTGACCATATGCGAAACCTACTCATAAAATTTCTTGGTCTCACAACCTTGATCAACATTTGATCAATGCTTATTCATCCTATCAAGACAGAATGAGACTCTCTCAGCTTTCTCTCTGTACAAAAGATTTATATGTAGCCCTATACAATTGTACTGTTTCCCAATAAATTCTGGGTTCTATTCCAAAACTGTCCTTTGGTGATGATATTGCTGTGGAAAGAAAGAGGGGCAGTTTAGTAACGTGTTCCATTTGTCCATCTGAGAAATTACCACTCTGCTTCTTGCCTCTTACTTCTGTTCTGCTGTGATAAAATCCCAAAACGAAGCAATCTGCATCTTCATCAAAATCCCCTTCTGTTATCAGCATCACTCTCCAAAACATTAGTATTTTTGGTTTTCAGTCATTGGAGTTTGTCTTGATCTCTTATATTTTATTTGTTCTAAATGTTTACTCTGTAAAGAGGGATGGATCCCACCCTTACACAAGATCAATCTACCCTTACTTCTACCAACTTATCACATTCTCTTACCCTCATCATCCTTAAACCCAGTAACAGTAGTTGTCTGGGACTTACAGTGAAGCTCCCCAGTGGAGAAGAATATAGCTGCACAGAGTCTGAAAATGTTACTTAGTTTACCTGTTTATGTGCATTTGTTAAATGAGGTAGTCACATAGCATATAAAGCTGCTTATGAATCTCAACCTAGTCTACTGTCTGGCATCAAGGGAGCATTTCTTCTTCAGTGCTTGGCTCATCAGTTGACTTATATTGGTTTTTTTGCTAACATGCCCTTTTCCTGTATCTGCTTCAGCCTCAAACCTTGCTTCACTGAACTACCTCTGTAACTGATGGTGGAAAAAAGCTAATGGCAGACTTACCAGAGATAAATCTGAGACATAAAGCAAGTAAACCAACCTTACCCCCACCACATCCCAAAAAAGCCCCAAGGTACAAACCAACAAAACCAAACCCAAACTAAACAAACCCAAAACCATAAGAAATATCAATTCAAACACTGGACAATGCAAATTTGGTGAGCTGCTTGCTGCAGCTCCGTTCTATGCCAAAATACACGTTTCTCTCCTTATTTGTTAGTTCTGCCTTTTTTTTTTTTTCTGTGCAAGTTTAAGACCAATTAAGGCCATTTATTTTAACAATGATGATTTTACAATCAATATACAATTTATGAATTCATGGTGGCCAAACCCAAGTGCACTCTCAAAAAGCTAACACTTAAGGAAATAGTCCAGAGGGGGTTTTTTTGCAATAATATTTATTACAGCAATACCATAGATTCTGTTGGCAAAACCACTGCAGTGTCAGCATGTTCTGGAAAAAATAATAAAAGGAACTATAAATAAAATACATAAATTTAATTAAGGATTAAATCCTTAGGCAGAAAATTCTCCATAAAAGGGACTACAAATGGTTTTTATTTTTTTTATCTCTGTGATGTATCTTGGTTTTCCCTCCCATTTATATTTTATTAATCTTACTACTTATTTAGAAACCTAGTAATTATTCAAAAGATGAAGGGATGGGTTTACAAAATCACTGTATACACAGCTGTTCATCAAATAAGTAATCCAATCCCTGCTATAATTCTACAGAAAAGCACCACAGAGGCAGTCAGGTCAAAAAAGTGAATCCCCTACATTTTTGGTTGCTGCTTTAAAAAGGATTATTTTATTTATTTTTAACACAAGACAACTTGTTATTCTTGGCATACACAAAGCATACGATTTAATAAACAAGATAGAAATATATTAACATATATTATTGTTTTAATATGACTACTTATAATTTTGAAATATTCCCCATTTGCCTGGGCTGCCTTGTTTCAACATCAGTTTGTGTTATAATTCTATTCTTTCATGCAAATTCCTGTGTAAGGCCTGTATTTATGTTTATAACAGAGATATGTGATCAAAGCTGCTGTTCCTACAGGTATCCTTAAGTACCAAAATACAGCTTTCAGGTATATGGTGGAAAACTTTTAGGTTACTGTTTTCCAATATGAAATGTTTGTTTTTCAGAATACAGCCTGTACTGCAGGCAGATAGACATAGAAGAGATATGCTTGGTGTCTCTGAGCAGCATGTTCTATGAACCCAAGGTGACTACACACTATGTTTTTACCTAAGGCAGGTGAAACACATTGCCCTCCAGAGATCTCTTTAGGCTGAGATAATCATGGGCTGCGACAGTAGCCCTAATTTTCACTTAAAAAAAAAAGGACAAATAAAAAGACAGGGCAATTTATATTCTGATCGCGGTGCCAAAAGAAGAGTCAAAAGCAGCCTAAGAGAGACATGTATGATGCGTATTTGCAGCACTAGCCCACTGATGGATATTGACTTTGCTGTGAAAAATCTGAACCTGATATTACCAGCTGAACAGTAGCAGGCATTCAGTGGTCTGGATTCACATTCTGATATCAATACTGAAGTTAATCACAGAATGGTTTGGCTTGGAAGGGACCTTAGAAGTCATCTAGTTTCAATCCCCCCTGCTATGGGCAGGGACACCTTCCACTAGGCTAGGTTGCTCAAAGGCCCACTCAGCCTGACTTTGAACACTTCCAGTGATGGGGCAGCCACAGCTTCTTTGGGCAGCCTGTTCCACTGTCTCACCACCCTCACAGTGAAGACCTAATATCTAATTTAAATCCACCCTCTTTTAGCTTGAAGCTATTCCCCCTTGTCCTTTCCCTACATGTCCTTGTAAGAAGTCCATCTGCAAATTTCTTGTAGGCCCCCTTTATGTATTGAAAGTCTGCAACAAGGTCTCCCCAGAGCTCAGCATCCTCTAAGCATCAAGTAACACAGAGATTCCAGGGGGCATTGACTCATTGAGACTAGTCAGTAGGCAAGTTCTGGCAGTAGGAAGTGAACAAGATCCTTATTTCATTGCTTGCCTTGAGGGAGATGACTAGTAATGTAAAAGGCCTGTGAAGTCATCACCTATTTCTTATAACCCATACTGATGGCTTGAGTCCAGAAGGACAACTGTCCACCTGAGACTGGTGTTTTGTTATCAAGGCTGAAGTCTATGCCAGTATGAGCTCATCATGGTCCAGACGCAGCTGAACATAAGAGCTTGATATATGACAAGGACAAGATTTTGGCATAAGAGTCATCTTAAAGTGAGGCCTGGGCAGGGGTTATACAGGGCAGGGGTTAGACATGTAGGTGTGAGCATGATCTGTGTGAAAAATTTCACCTGTGTGAAAGGAGGCCATTAGTTATAGGGACCTTTGAAATCCTGATGGATACAGAGTAAAAAAATATTTTATACAAATGTTAAATAACTGATGGACACCTGACTGCATAAGCTCTAAAACAGGAGATGAATCCCAGCTATGAATCTTGGTCATACGAATCCCAATCTTATCACTGTAAATAAAAGACCAATTAGCTCCTGAAAAGCCTACCTTGTTAAGAGTTTTGTGGGTTTATACAAGAGAATTAAACATAAGACTATAACATAAGAGAGTTTATAGTTTTATTAATGGGATAATAAAACAATAAAACGAGTAATGTGTTAATACGTTAGCTTGAAGTATGCACAGACAAGGTAATAAAAGTGTTTAAGTATCCAGTGTTCTTAAAAGATATCAGTGCAATCAGATTTTTGACATCGTACATTTTGAAACAGGAGGTCAAGTTTTATGCTAATGTATTATGTTCATTTTTAAATCAAATTTACTACATAACAGGTAAAATAAGATAACTTAAGTATATTATGGACTGCATAACCTTATACGACTAAGAAGCGAATAATGGCGTTTGGTGTTTTTAGGAGCTAACAATGCATTTTTGCAGGGCAGGGAAGGAGCTAAGAGCAGTTTTCCCAAAATAAAGCTTCTGGTATCTATCATTGCCCCAGCTACTGCCAAGTCAAGGATATCTGAAGCTGAAAAGTTCAAATTATTACTTGATTTTCTCAACAGAGTGGGAAAATTTACATTATTTATTTCTCTTGTCAAAGTATACAGAACTTGCTCTACTAATTGCAATAAATTCAATAACTTCAATTTGCATGTTTAGAGAGGCATACAAGTATTTAATGAATGTGTTGTTGGTATTTCCCACCTAGCGGTCAACTGATCCTGTTCTCATTTGATGAGAGAATGTACCCTGGAGTATATTTCTTGATGTTAGTCTCTGCACTATGGCCATAGTGCAGCGGTGTCCAAGCTTCCCATAAATTAGTTCAGGAGCTGTCAGCAGTTTACCAGCAACAGTGGGGGCTCAGCACTAGCATACAGCCTAGACATTTGCCCTGCAGGGATGTTTTCCAGGTAAGATCTAGGCTGTTACAGCTGTACTGCACCAGTGTTATTGGGCACCTGTCCTGTTTGGACGAGGTCTCTCTGTTCTTTAGGAAGTACATAAATTGTATTGGTTCTGTGAAGAACTTCATGTTGGGAAAACTAAAAATAAAATTCTTCTGTGCTTTCACTCTGTTAATTTAGGGAAGCATGAGAGGAACATCCTATGTCAAAAGCTGAAGTAGAAAAAGTTGCAGGGGTTGACATCTTCTCCCTCTGCTATTACATCCCCCCTGTCTTGGCACTCTCCCTGACTACACTTCTAACTCCCCAGTCCTGACAATCCTTTGTGCTACCCCATGCCTGCTGAGCATAACATGCTCTCTTCTCTCCATGCAATCAGCCTTCTCCCACCAACTTCTCTGGTACTTGCCATCAATTTGCTCAGAACCTCTCATCAGGGAGTATTAAGAAGTGTCAAGTACGGCCAGATCCTTCAGACTGCTGCCCAGAGAAAGTGGCATTAGTTTTCGAAGCAGCAAGTCCTTTATCTTCAGTATCACTCTGATGTACAAACACATCATCCTTCACAAGAATATCTAGAGCACTGACACTCTCATGCTTTACCATCATTCTTTGCTGTGCTATTCAGAGCTGTAAATATTTTGTTTCTCAACAGAGCAACAACATATCTTTGTCTCTGGCTAGGTATATAAAACCAGCATGTATTACCACACCTTGTGCAGAGCCTGGGATGGTAAACACAGCATGAGAGTACCACTCATACATGATAAGAGGGAACACCAGCAGGTGCTGAGAGGAGGCTGACACCATACTGCCACACTTCACCAACACAGAAAAGCATCTGAGCATTTATAGCTGTCAAAGCTGAGGTGCTACAGAGAGTGTTAATATCATCAGCTCTGGTTAGATACTCTAAAGTTAGACTGCAGTTGAAGCAGAGATTTAAAAAGCATAATTTTGGCTTACAGATCTAAATTGCATTCAGTAACTATATTGGATACCTAGACCTGGACTTTAAAAAGACAGAACTCTCTCAACTAGTTTAGATTACTTTGTGCCCACTGCACTGAGTATTGCATTTTGCATTCTGAAGTGCCTAACAGTTAGCAACAGCAATATTTGCCACAGATCATGGCAAAAATGTGGCTATATAGGCCTTCATAATATCACATATTCTCCTACACATACAGGGATGATGTATGCTTGTACTATTACTGTTGTTTGCCTAATGAAGGCCTCCAGGAATGTGAGACCCCTATCTTTAGGTAGTCCATTCCAGTGCTTCACTACCTTTACTGTTTTGTTTTGATGGGTTTGGTTGTGGGTTTGTTTCGGTTTTTTTGGTTTTTTTTTTAATGGCTAACCTGAATTGTTCTTGTTGAAGTTTAGTACTTGTCCCATGTATAGTGATGGATATACCTTTTTGTATCTGATTTGCTTTGATTTTCTTTATCAGCAAAACCAAAATACCATATGAGCTTGTGAAAAGTAGTAAATGCTTTCACATTTACAATCAGATATCTGAAAAACAAACAAACCAGCCACTTTTGGCAGCATGTAGGAGGTTTTAAATTCTTTGTGATGTCTGTAAAGGAATGTGTTTTCAACCCTGTCATCTCCCAGAAAAATCCCATACTTATGATCAACTCTGCAGAAGCTGAACAGTGCACAATCTCCACAGGGGCAGGTCTTTACTCACTTTCTCTCCAGCTACTGTTGGCAGAGCACAGACTGAAAAAATCTTTCATATTTATAGTCATAGTCTTGAACAAAAAAAAAAAAAGCTATTGCACCTTTTATCCTAACAAAACAGAAATGCAAGTTACACAACTGCTTTACACTTTTGCTTCTAATGAGCTGCCAAAAAACATAGGTGTGAATGATTAAGAAAAGAAGCAAATAGCTAGTTGAAATAAGCACAGTATTGTTAAATTATAAATTGATACTCACCCAATGACTAAAACCCACAGTTTTCTACTGTGAGGAAGAACACACTGAAAAAATTCGACCAATGTCTGTTAAAGTTAGTAAATATCTCTCTATTATGATTAAATGGCATGGGTCAAGGAAATGTCATTTTTTTAGACATGAGATGGATTGCATTCAATACAATTAAGTATTTACCTTTCCCTTCACCTTCATCATTAATGTAACGCTCTGAAATGGCAAGGTTATAAACATGCAATGAGAGAGCAACATGAGTTGCATACATTTATCAAAGAAATAGCACAGAAATCAATAGCATAGAGGATGAGGATCCTGCGAATTCTATGAGTGGATGCAGGAAACAGATTATCTGCAGCTATGCCAACATCCTCATGTCTGTTCTGTGACAGATTGTTTCAACACTGCTAGAGTGCTCCCTTTATTGCTTTTTCTCCTATAGCTATAATATAGGCATCTCTCAGGAGACCTCGTACATGTTCCACTTAAATATTTGAGTTTGTATCTATTGGAAAATGTTTCCCACCCACCTGAAGTCACTTGGTTTTCAGAAATGTGAACATCTGTTCTGCAGGAGATATGAACTCTCTCACCTCAAAGTCATTGACAGTAATCAAATTCACTGGCGTACACTGGCTATTAATTACCCAGGTAGGAAAAAGTACATTATGCATCTGAGAAAGCAAGGAAAGTACTTGTGACTTATGTCATTCCTAAGATAAAAATAGTTTAAAGACTGTGTTGTGGTTTAAGCCTCTAAGCCACGCAGTTTTCTGTCTCACTCACTTCCTCTTCTTTCTTCCCCCCACTCCTGAAGGGATGGGAAGGAGAAATGAAAGAATGCAACTCCCACAGTTTGAGATAAGAACAATTTAGTAGCTAAGCTATAACACAAATCACTACCGCTACCACCAGTAATAATACTAATGAAAAGAGAAATACAAGGAAAGAGAATACAATTGCTCATCCAGTCCCCTCATGCAGTACACCCCCATCATGTGATACCAAGCCCAACCAATGCAGTGCCCCTCCCCACTTCCAGGTCTCTACATCTCTACATCCTGGGCATGACGTGATGTGGTATGGAATACCTCTTTGGTCAGTCTGAGTCAGGTGCCCTGTCTCTGCTTCCTCCTGGATTCCTTCCAGGCTTCCCCTCCTCCCTGGCAGAGCATGAAACTCAGAAAGTCCTTGGCCAGCCTAAACATTCTAAGCCATACTATAAACACTGGTGTTATCAGCGCTCTTCCCAAGCCAAAAATCAAAAGCACGGTGCTGCACCAGAAACTACGAAAAAGAAAAAATGACTGCTGCTGCTGAACCCATGACAGACTGAAACAACGAGAAACTGTCTTATAATTTCTGTGCAGCCAGAAAGCAATAGTTCTACAAGTAATTAGGCAGAATTTATTCTTAATATTTCCAAAATGCATAATAATAAAAATACCTTCTATTTAGTTTTTCTAAAATTGGAAATGCCACAGAAATTTTGCAATCAGGTGATGTGGTAAAACTTTTAAACTGTATCAACTCAATTTTCTAAAAAAGAATAATTTTAAAGGTTTTGATCAGTCTGGAATTTTTAAGATTTACTGCTTTTTACGCTAATTGAAAATTTCAAAGAAGTGCCAATTTGACCAAAAGCATGGAACTTCTTCATTTAAAAAAAAAAAAACAAGGAACATAGAGCCTGGGATTATTTCAGAACTGTGTTTTTCTGGGCAAGAACAGTTAATTTATGAAAATGTCATTTCTTAAAGAGCATCTTAAGTAAAATTAATTGACAGTTTCAAAAAATAAAAATTATTCTCTGTTAGCCATATCTCAGAAGTGTAAAGATCATAAAACCAACCCTGAAACTCTGCCAGGCACCCCAAAAGAACCTTACAAAGGTAGTATGGGTGAATAAGGCACATTAAGTATGACAACTGAAAACAAGGCAAAAGACTGTAATAGTGAAAGGCAGCTTGGTGAACAAGCACATGAATCAGGTTAGCTTTTAAACCCCTAATTCTATACAATTCTGTTGCTGTATAAAACTTATTTATTCAAAACATTCATGTAACTCCCCAAGCTTCATGCAGAGTTTTGGAAAAAGATCCTTTCTACTGAACTAAGAATGGGAAAACCTAGGCAAATGCTTTAAAAAATGTCAACCACAAGAGAGTACTAAATATGCTACTACTAAAAAGACTGCCATTAATTTTAATGTGATTTTCTCATATGGAACATTTACAGGATTCAGTCTAATTGCTAAAGTGTAGCAAGTACCACTGTTGGTAATAATACTAAATTTGTTCTCTAATGTTATTGCACTATAATTATTAGTGCGTTTGATGTGGAAGTGATTACTTACTTACCTTATTCAAAGCATGTTCAAGTTTAGCTGGCCCAGTGGGCAGGTGTGACTATTCACATCAGCTACTGGAGCTGATGGGGTGCATCCAGGATTTTATACACATCTGATTCCCCTGTCTGAATGGTCCTCTTACAGTTGAGTGAAATGGGGATAATTCCAGCTTTATGCTGGAATTTTTACCACTGGAGCAACTTCATTCATACTTCTTGTAATCTCTGGTTCTTCTTTTCTATGAAGAGGAATGACAAAAGAAATTCCATGTTGTTCATTGGAAGGTTGGAGAACTAACAGATTGTACTTTGGTACTTTGGAATACAGCAAACCACTAAACGCACAATCTTAGCTGTCTTCCCTTGTCTTCTGAGCTTTCAAACAAAAAAAAACACATAACTGTTAACCAGATAGAAAGATCTTTTTGCGTAGAAGGCAAAATAGCTTCAAGGCTCTATTTCAGCAGAAAGATACTGTTTTATCACCCAGGCCTGACTACACACTTACTTAGTAAAGCTGGAGCTAAATCCTATTGCCAGATATGGTCTGAGCAGTTAAGCATCTTCTAGCAGGCCCAGAGGCATGAATTTGAATGCATCCAAGTTTTACAATAAGTACAATTTTTTATTCTTCTATGCACTGTCTCTTGGTTTCTGTGTGATAATATGATCATATTGTGGGAAGTTACAGGCTCCAGAAATACACTTAACAGAGTATTTAGACAAGACAAGAAACGGGCAACTGGTGGGCTTGGGAAGCAAGGGGATCGTGCAAAGTTTGGAAATCCAAGGCAACAGAGTCTTATTAACATCTTTCTTCCTCTTTCTCTTAGGAACAGATCAAGGTCATGACATTGATCACTTCCAAAATCCCAGCTTTATAATCAAAACTTTGCAGAGAGTTATAGAGATAGAAAGAATATATTCCTGTAAGTATAATGAACTTTGGGGTTTAATATTATTTGACCTACAATGTCTGCTCACTATCATGAAGGATTAAATGGAAAGTTATTTTTTTCATGACAGTCTGTTTAAATGTTTGATCAGGTTTAATTTACCTCTTCACTTGATTGCATGCACTTTCATAGCCCTTTCCCATCCACTTGACAGCTCTGTGAAAGGTACCTCTCAGATTGCCAACATGAATGCAATTAAATCATATGGAGGAAAAATAAAAAACAAAAAAACTGAATAAAAGAAAAGACCTTTCCATCACCCAATTGTGATTTAAATTTGTATGTATCCAAATAGTTCCTTTGGTAAAGCTTTTCACAGTCCCCTGTGCAAGGCAGCTATCAGCTGTTAACAAGAGATAAATTAAAGAATGGAAAATTATAACACACATTCCACCTGCATATTGGCTTTAACACAAACATTAATCATTTTCCAAAGTAATTAGTATTGTGCTGGCCTGCAGGGACCAAGCGAATGAAAAGGGTAAGATTTAATGCTCTGTGCAACATGCATAAACACATGCACATCCACACACATGCACACACCCACAGCAAAGAGCTTTTCCACTGCTAAATAGCTTGCTGTAAAAGCTTCCTGTGAATGTGATAAGTCTCTTGAGACAAATTAAAAAACTTAAGAGTAATATACTGATCACATTTATACAAAGGCAAACCCAGAATACCACCACTAATGTCCACACCATTTCTCAAAGTCCACACAGAAATTAATGAAATCTGAATCTGGCTTAAAGTTCTTGCCAAGTTCTCAGGCAACAATACTTTCTTGATTAAGCAACAGGCTGTGAAGAACAAGGAGCTATTGTCCAAGCAGCTGGCAGCAGACTGATTAATAATAGCAATAGTCGACATCTGAGACATGCTAAAAGTTATTGAATTCATTAAGCTAAATTCTGTTGCAACTTGAAATCACTAGGAGTCTTGCCACTGATCATTGTTCAGGCCAGTCTGTCATTATTTCCTGAATAAAACAGGCAATAAAGCTGCAGTGCCAAAAAAACCTTGAAAACCAAAATTGGACAGAATCTTAGGAAATACACTAGTTGTGAAACCATTTCATTTTAGAAGCTGAGGATAGATAGTAAAAATCCTAGTAGAAATCAGAGTGAAAAGACTATCATACAGTTCATCAGATACTCTTAACCCTAATACACTATTAGCTAACACAGTAATACATTAGTAAGTGATGAGGTTCTGTCTTCTCAAACTGTTTTTGTTTTCAGCGCACATGAACCAAAAGTCAAATGAACAACTCTATGCTGAGACCTCACTTGGAGTATTGTGCGCAGTTCTGGTGTCCTCAAGATAAAAAGCACATGGAACTGTTGGAACAAGTCCAGAGGAGGGTCACGAGGATGATCGGGAGACTGGAGCACCTCCTGTATGAAGATAGGATGAGAGAGTTGGGGCTGTTCAGCCCTCATAGCAGCCTTCCAATATCTGAAGGGGGCCTATAGGGATGCTGGGGAGGGACACTTCATGAGGGACTGTACTGAGAGGACAAAGGGTAACGGGTTCAAACTTAAACAGGGGAAGCTTAGATTGGATCTGAGGAAGAAATTCTTTCCTGTAAGAATGGTGAGGCACTGGAATGTGCTGCCCAGGGAAGTTGCGAATGCTCCATCACTGGCAGTGTCCAAGGCCGAGTTGGACATAGCCTTGGGCGGCATGGTTTAGTGGGAGGTGTCCCTGCCCCTGTCAGAGAAATTGGAACTAGATGATCTTAAGGTCCTTTCCAACCCTAACTATTCTATGATTCTATGATCCCACAGTCACAAAGGAAAAACAAACCAACTTTCACTATTGTAATTAAGCTTAAAACTTTGGAAAAATATGTGCAGGCCATCACTTGGTAGCATATAAATAATTAAGAGGATGTCAAATAAGCATTTTTAAGAGTTCCTACAGTTTTATTTCCTGTTCCTACTTTTCTTTTCTTCTTTTTTTTTTTTTTGTAATTCAACTGGAATCATAGATGATTTCTAATACAAAAACCCTAAGATTCAGAGTACGTAACACACTTGAGATTATTATTGCCATAGTATTGTCTTTTAGCTTGTGCCTTATGCTAATTCAGAAGATTAATGTGGCCATTGGGAAACTTGCAGCTGGCATACCAAGCACTTACAACTTGTAGCATGTGTGACAGCAGCTCTAGAAATGCTTCTCTATGAACACTGTTACAAGCTCATACTTGTGTGTTATTATTCAGCACCCAGTACAGAAAGCAGTGAGTGGAGTAGAGGACAAGGAAACTGTGACTGTAAAGTGCATGAAGGAGAAGAGCCTGCAAAGTATTGAGTGAGGTCAGTGTGAGTGCCGGCAAGAAGAAAATAGAGGTTTGACCTGTTTCAGACATGTATTGGCCTCATTTGAGACCTGACTGCTGGAAAGGGATGAAACTGCACAAGGAGTTTGAAGCTGGGGTATGAGAAACACCATTGGTAAGGGTGCAACAGCAGTCCAGAGAAGGAGGGGTAGCAACTGGATAAGGAGCTAGGAAAAAAGATAAGAGGGAACAGCTAAGCAGGAGCCTGGTTATAGTAACAGAGCAGGGAGAATGTGAATTATGATCACACATGTTGTTGTTCTTCCTGTTTTAATTCTTGTGGGAGGCAACAGTTTTTTAATTTATGCATCTTTTTAACCCCCTTGGAGGTCTAGTGAAAAAGAAACCATATGTATGAAGTCAGCTTTGCCCTCCTTCCAGAGCGTAGGTTGTTATTAATTTATTCTTTCCCCCATGCTGTGGATGGTCCAGAAGAAATTGCACCTACCCAAGAGTGGAGAACAGCATCAAGTCTTTGCTGTTGGGCTTGATCATTTTGCAAAGACACTGGTGATAAATTGAGATTCTAAGAGATATCAGACACAGAAGTAAATCTATATAGAAGTAGACTTGCTTAAAAGTCAAGCACAGGTGATAAGGAGACTGTGTAGGGATTTTTGTTTGTATTCTCTTTCAATTTTATGTTTCTGTTCTTGAAGAAATCTTTGGAAAATAGGAATTTATTCAGAGTCTGTCACAGAGCTGACAGTCTGCTGCTGCTATCAGTAGATACATCTTATTTCTGTTGAGCTGGTTTGACAGACATTTGTAAGGTTTCTCTGCTTTATGTCTCAGCTCCAGGAGACATCCTTACAGAAACAGAGCATTCTATCTATTCCACTTGGGGCTAACAGATTATTACTATTTGTTTCTTATCCCAAACCATCAATACTTGGCAGTCTGTCCTGAGCCACACTGCTTACATTGCTTTCCCCTGTTTGCTAGCTGAGCTTTGCCCTGTTATTAACTTCATTTTCCTTCACATAAAGCTGACTGGTGAGGCTCTTTGGGACACTGCTGTCAAAATGATTTTTCAATAAAAAACACGGTTTCTGCAAAATTGAAATTTTTTGCTGGGAAATTGAATGAGTGCCCAGCACTCAACATGCCTCAAGGGCCAGGGTAACTCATGGGATATGTCACTGCACAAATGTATACCTGCATCCTAACTCAAAGCATCACCATGTGATGCTCTATGATAGGAGAAGGCAAGGAGGAAAACACACAAAACCAAGGACTGACAGATGCACAGATTATATTTCTGTGGGACTCTGCTGCATTCTCTGAACATGCAGCTCCAGGTAAAACCTTCATTAAGGTGAGAATTCTGCACTTTTTAACAGATGTTTTGGGGATGAATGAAAGGAATCTGCAATCGGACTTCAGTCCATTTGATTAAACTTAAATAGTGGCAATACTGTGTCACTAAGCATTGATATGTCCAAGGTGCCATAGCTCAAAATGTGTACAGTGCAAGCATAGTCATGGCTTTAAATCAGAGCATGGCTTTGTCTTCCTCAGATGTCCTTTGTGAAACAGAACAGCATTCAGTATTTAATTTTTTTAACCTGCTTTATGATTAAACCAAATCCTGCATTTTTTTTCTGCAGGCAGAAATTATCACTTTGCATGTCTGACTGGAGTCTAAAACATATTTAGATATGTAAAGGGTCTCATGCTCCAGGACCTTGTGAGAACTTGTCCTGTTTTGCCTGCTTCAGATGGTCAAACAGAGTCAAGCATAACCCAAGCAAAACACTTCACTGCAGCCTCACTTCTGCTGAATCCCCCCTGACAGCACTGAAAGTCACAGCAAGAAGGAGAATTACAGTCAACCTTCAGAATGCCCATGCTGTTCTGTAATCAAATTCTTCATTTCCACTGGTTTAACAGTGCCCAAGGAGTCTCAGTCTATGTGCATGGAGACAGGCAGACAAGAGTCCATCTACAAAGCCAGCCAAGCCCCACAAGAGTGGCATGTTATTTTGTGCACAGCTGATAATCAAAGGAGATAACCCTATTTATTTCTCACTCCCTATTTAGACTGAGAGCTTTTCATAGCAGGGAGGTATTTTATTCATGTTGCATAAGCACAGGGTGTATTCAAGTCACTTTTCCTGTGTATTACAGCAGTCATTTCATCCTCAAAGTTTCAGTCCTAAAGGAGGTCCTGTCAAGCTCAGGGACAAAACAATGTGTCAAGGAAGTTTGAACAACTGCTTCTCTTTTCTTTTCCTGGGCTGTTGCTGTATTTAACTCACAGGCGTGTTTTAAATAATTTATTAAAAAAAAAAAAAAAGGCAGTTTTGTTTCCAAAGGTTGAAAGAATTATGTGATTTTCAGACTTTCATTCATCTGCTTTTGGTAAAATACAGAAACTTTGCTGATGGTGTCCTTGAGGGTATTTTCAAAGGCTAAGACACCAGAATATTCTCATGACACAGTCTGAGGAAGGTAAAAGGGAACAAAAGCATGGATGGAGCTTCCTGACAGAACTATAGGTCAAAACATTTTCAGCATTAAAGTGTCCATCTCTTGATGCTTCTCTTGGGTCACTCTGCATTCCTAAGCAGCTGTTCATATACAGCTTCTAGTTTTAGGAAGTGTATGGCATTAGC
Source organism: Forpus xanthops (assembly GCA_032466535.1). NCBI lineage: Eukaryota > Metazoa > Chordata > Aves > Psittaciformes > Psittacidae > Forpus > Forpus xanthops. The sequence continues at coordinate 68,740 of JASSUY010024399.1, forward strand.
AATGCAATCGCAGTTTCACTGAAGTCAGGTTTACTGAGGAGGTCAACTGAGAGTGCAGCTGGCCCTACACACTACCCCTACACAAATGAGGGGGACATTCCCAGTGTATTACACAACATAGTGACCACATGCACTGTTGCACCTAGCCTAGGCTAAACTTAACAACTAACCCAACCACCGCAAGAAACAGAATTAACATTGAAGAACATGTTACTCAAAGCCACTCCACCCAATTGGAAATGCTGTTGAATCTACATTTTTCAAAAAATGTAGGGTTTGCAGTAGTAGAAAGGTTGAGAAAGGCTTGGTTACAGTGTTGTGGTGCACCCATTGCTCCCCACCTTCTATACTTATGCTAAACATATGGCATTTTTTTACCTTTTGAACCTGAATTCAGCATTTCTGTTGCCTTTCAAGTAGGGGGTTTGGTCTGGGTTATTTCTTGGGGTTTGTTTTCTTTTTTCTTTCCTTTTTGTTTGTTTGTTTTTTTTTTTTTTGGTGGGTTTTTTGTTTAGTTGGTTTTGGGTTTTTGGTTTTTTTTTGTGTTTGGTTGTTTTTGTTTTTTTTTTTATGGAACTCTATTTATCTCATTCATTTCTCAAAAAATAAATTCTAGGTGTGAATAAGATCTCTGTGCAGTGAGGGGTGTAAGAGCTCCTGTCAAACTTGTGCCAGAAGCTGAAAGTGCTGTCAGGCAGAGAATGCTGGAAGAGATGTTATGTGCTGTCCTTCCTAAGAGCTGTTGAAATCCCACCTGATCCATCAGAGTCCTTCTCTGCCGTGCCACAGATTTCCCACCCCACTCTATGAGAGGGGATGAGGCACACTGGTCAACAGCTGGTGATTCACAGTAGTTTCACTTCCTGTCTCTGAAGAAAACAGGCCTTGAGTTTCTCGTACCCCTTGAATATATTCACAAATACCTTGATCATAAGCTCATTGTACCTCTCCTTCACTGTAAACCACTCTATCTGTGAAAAGGTGATAACAATAAGCCTTCACATTAGAGAATTACTTAGAAACAACTTCATGATTATCTATGAAAAGTATGGTCAATGTAAAGATGAACCACCTTTAAAAAAACATGAAAAAATTAGTTTTTCCATTACTAGAGCAAAATTTAAATGAGTTTCAGGATTATGAAGAAAATGACACATAATGCTACATGACAAACAAGAAAGTAAAATACTGAAAAATACCCATCATTCATCCATGGGCTGAAAGAGGCAGGGTTCCCACAAAAAAAAAAGATACAATTTCAGACATTCAAAAAACATATTGTACTGCTCATGCACATAAATGTGACATCTGGAGTGCCCTGTTTCTGACTTCATAATTTTAAATGAGTATTTGTATATGGTATCCCTCTATAGCTTGCTAAAAAGCAAAACAGGGAGAATTGTTTCTAAGTATATTAGGAGTTTAAATATAGAGGAAAGAAAAAGCATCATGCATGGAACCGAAAAACAGAGCAGGACCTGGACTTTGTGAAGACGATGAGCCTAAAGAAAAGGTCACAAACAGCTTTGTAAGTAAATCAACCTTGTAATGATAGTCTATATATCATAACTGAGACTTAAACCATTGTCATCAATAAGAAACTTTGCATTGACTACAGAAGATCAAGCCCTAAAAGCATGACAATAATCAGAAACTGAGCAAAAGGTGAGGAAAGCTTCCTGTCAACGAGATTTACCAAGATAGAGACACTTAAAATTCTTAGTCCACAAATCTATCATTGCTCTATAACTTAAAAACAAGTAAAAATCTCCACTAATCATATCAGTTTGTATTAGTTAGAAGATGGACACAGCGAGACAGCAATCTATCATAAACCCATTTAGTAAGACACCCTTCAGGATGAGCTTTCTGCTCACTTCCACAGAATGCAGTGTTGAGGAGAACCTTAAAAATACAACTTATAGTTCTATGACATTGATTTCCAACTAGAGTCATCAGAAATATCACTTAAATGTACTTCAAACTAGCTCATTATTGAAATAATGCCCTGGCTACAATATTCACTCAGATAGCCATTGTCATTACTGGAACTGCTCTGTTTGATGTAACTCTCAAGCACAGTTATCTTCTAATTCAGTAATGTAATAGAGCAACTTACTTCTTCTATGAGAGATAGGTGGAAAGAAGGAAAAAACTGTCTCCTCCAGTCGGGTCATCACTATAGTTATTCATGGAGGCATGCTTTGCTTGGAAAGTCTGTAAAGTGGATTAGGTGGATTATTCTCCACAAACTGTGTCTAGGTAGGATACCACTGAATTCATTAACACTGTTTATTAGCAGCATGAGCTCTAATATAACCCTGAGAAGACATCTTCTGGCTTTACACTTTCACTTGCATTGTATAGCCCATGTCCTCTACAGAGAACATAGGAAATTTGTCTCCAAAGGAAGAGAAATATTTCAGGAACTGAACTGATACAAACACACATTTTTCTTTCCACAATCCAATTCCTACAACTTTGTAAATGCAAATAAGTGGAAGATGGCAAAATGACTGTACTTTCCAAATAAGAAATTAAATGACCATGTCATTGTGTTGTAGGTCACTTTATGATGAAAGGCACAGATTTCCTCACAGATTCTTTGCACAACAAAGCTACAACATTCTAATTCCTTGGGTTTCACTCATCGAAACGGTCCACATCAGTGTCTGAAGATAAAACATTTCTGACTAATTCTACTTCTCACCTTCACGCATGTAAAATATGCAGTCCCTGAAGATTACAATTGATTGGAGAATTAGGTCCTAAATCTGTAAGTCCTAAAGCTGTACTCCTACACATACTGGCTGTGTAGGAATATCCAAATAGAAGGAAACAACAAATAGACATATCAAAATTATAATCCATATTGTTATGACCATAAAAGTTGGATTTAGAGGGGGAAAAAACAGCAAGAGGGATAGCAGGGCCTTATACGTATAATGCAGCCATCAACTCTATACCTGGAATTTGAACACATGCACAAATGCTTCCCATGCTAAATAGGGGAAAAAAATACAAGTTCTTATTTAAGTCTCTGAGTACCTGGTGGGCAATGCCTTTTAGACTGAGCAACCTGCTGCATTTTTACAACTGAAACATGAGACTTCTACACCACATATCACCAGGAGCTTCCAAGCATCCTCACTGTCCCATAAAGATAACATTGAACTTCCTGGGTGGCTTCCTTGTTACTGCATCTATCTGTTAGCCTGGTCCTCAAAATCCATTTTATCTTTTCAAGAAATGAAGAAAGAAGTGAAACAATTAGTAGGGGAGTAATTTGTGCATCACAGTCCAGAAGCAAAAAGCAGGGGGAAATATTTCCTTTTCTCTCTCAACTTGACACATATAATAGAGTGTTTTGATGCATCTCTGTACTCGCAGCTGTGTTCACTAGAATGAAGCTCAATCACTGAGATAAGGAACTGCTGCAAATCACGATTGAAGAGGCTGGCATGTGAAGATCTTAAATGTCAGACAGACGCTAGCAGTCAGTCACCAAAAATGAGTACAAAAATCACAGCTTGAATTACCTCTTACCCAGTTAGGTTTTGTACCAACTAAAGAAACAAATTTGTATCAATTTGTATCCCTCTTCCCAAAGCAATCTGATAATAACCACCTAAATTGGAATTGGATAGTGTGATGGTATAAATGCAGACACCTTCAGAACTGGGTCAGTAAAAGGTCAACTCTCCTACCAGAACTATTATTCCCACAGAGAGACGCAAACATTACCTCCTGAAAGAAATAGTGCAGACAGATTTCAGCATCTAATCCATACTAAATTCACTGATTTCCTGATAGAAACCAGAAACCTTCTAGAAAGAAGGTTTACTTCTTAGCAAGACTTTCAACATTTTTTGACATACTATGTTTGGTGCATTTGTATATGCATAAGCTCTCTAACTAAGTGTTTGTAACACTTTTAGCTCTGGGAATCCAGAAAAAGGAGACCAGGCTTGCTTGGAAGCAATGTGTGGAAGCCACTCCACGCACACACATAAATGTATTACAGGCATCAATGAGGATAACCACAGCTAACCAAAGAAGCCTCGTGCCACTAGCTATGTCAATCATGACCCCATTAAATCATGCTGTTGTTAACAGAGCTTCTTCAATTGTGATGCTGAAATAGGTTAGCAAAGAATGCATCAACATCTTCATTACTTGGTTGCTTTAAATCAAGATTGCCTCTAGGAAGGGAAAACAAAAAAGCACACTGTAGTTTAAGTGCAGGTATCAGTATTAAGACAGAAATTACTGGCTAAAATTTCATGGCCTCCTACAGGTCAGATTAGATTATCATAATGATACATTTTGGCCTTAAAAATCTATTAATTTTTAATCAAAATGAATTTAAATCAAACTCTGTTTTGTCCCTTTTATGCTCCTGCTTTTAGATGAGTTATCAGGATCTGTTGTGTAAAATATTTCAACAAGGTTTTACAGAGTAACTTCTGAAGAGCATGATGTGTGTGTACAGACCTAGAAACACTCTTTGTTTATAAATTGTACTCACCTTGTAAAAACTTTCTCTCCCAACTTGAGCCTCAGTACTCCTAAATATTGCAACTATATACATGAAAGTGTGGAAGAGAAAGTAAGTTGCTATGTGAAATTTCCCAGACTACAGCTCCTACCAGAGGCTTACAATTTACAGGCCAGTGTATATTCTTTCCTACTACCTGTCGATATCATAAGCAGAGAAGGGGCACTTCCTTGATTCTGAAGCCAAGCAAATCTCTCAGATTGTCTGTGGATTTGCTAAATGATACAAGGTTCCCAAAATCTCTCATCTGTAAGTTAAACAAAAGCATATATTTTAAACTAGCACAAGGGCTGCCTTTTGTGTCACAGCACAATAATAAGGCCAAAGAAATTGCAGGAACAATCATTTTGTACAGGATAGTGGATATATCTCTTAGTATTTTGCCCTTTTTCCCGCCCATTTGTCTCTATGCACAGTCATATTCAATTTTTTTTGCACTTCCCACCCTGTCATCGGTTTTCTATGCCATCTGTAACTTGGCTTTCCCCTCAGCTTTTCCCTCTGCTCTTTTTCATGATAGCTGACCCAGGTCGAAACAGGAAACCAATAAATTCTGGAGTTCCGTCAGACTCTCAAACCCATAGTTCTTAACTGAATTTTAAATTGGTTGACCACAGAATGGACAATAAAAAAAATCCATTAACGTGTGCATAGTCCTTCTGGAAACAATGCTTCATCTAGTCAGCTTTTTAGCAATTCCAGTAGCAACCCAATGACAGCCATGATGATAGCCACCGTGTAGCGAAAGAGTGTTAACAGCATTTACATTTATATTTTCTGATGCACCAGAGAATTTTTTAATTTATTTTCAATTCTCATTGTATAAGGTCTGATCAAAAGTAATGAACCTAAAAAAAAAGTGATTTCATTTAACTGTAGTGCTTGGTTACACTTCATTTTTAAAGGTTGTTTTCGCTTCATTTTATCTAACTGCCATTTAGTTTGGGCTTTTTTAATGACAAATAGTAAGGGAGTTTCATTCAAAATCCTACTCAGCAACTTGATATGACTCACTGCCAGAAAGTGAAGGAATTATGGGCTTCATTTATCTTTCCCTTTTTATCAGCCATGTGCTATGTTAAGAAACTCACTTATTCTGAGTGCTGTTGGCTCAGCTTCTTTTGGAGCTGGCAATATTACATTCCAGTGATTGATCATTGTGTACTGCTGCAGTGCTATGACAAGGAGATGAACAGTGAATGAAGGAGTGTCTCTGGGAGAGGAAGGCCAAGATATATCCAGTTTAAGACTAATTACAATAGTGCTTCTCACTGAAGACTCATGAAATATAGGCCAAGAGCATAAGGACAAGCAACCTGGTTGTTACAGATCACATAATACTGTCACTCACAAAAAAAGACATAAACCTCAACATCTATATAAAGTGGGTAAAATTATGTTAATTTTGTAACCAATTTAAGATACAGAGATTAAGTAACTCAAGCAAGGTAATGCGGGATGTCAATGGTTAATGCCAGGATCCTCATTCTATGCCAAGTGCTCTTGGCCTAAAACGCTATGAAGCCTCCAACCTAGTAGGAAATAAGACCTCCCATAGCTTCTCCTCGCAAGCATGGTTTGGAGCAGCTTGGAACTTGTATTCCAGTGCAAGAGGTGGTTCATATCAATCCCTTCTTCTGCTCCATAGCCAATGCAGAGGACATGACCACTCCTTTCCTCTCATTTAATTTTCCAACTTGATAGTTATATTCTTAGGGATTATTAAGTATGGTTGTACTATACACTTCAAAAGGGAGAAAGCTCAGGGCTTTTTCCACTGAGGGAACATTGCACAGCCAAAAAAAAACAAACATAAGATTTCTGCAAGTTCTTGAACACAACTTTACTGTTATACAGCAAATCAATCTCACTCAGCATTCTTGTGTGGTGAGGCAGAATCATGGGAAAAAAAAAAAAGAAGAATTAGAACTACTGATCTACCAGTGGAAAGAGAGAAAAATAGGCAGCAAAGAGATTAAAAAGTTTACATCCAACACTGCGAGAACTGAGATGTAAAAAAAAAGCAATAATGGAAAACTTAACAGATGTGCTATTATCTTCATTAAAATACAACATTTCTCGAAGTGAATGGCTTTACTGGCTGATCAAGATTGGCACTTTGCTGTTAGAAGTGTGGTTGAAAACACAATCCTCCAACCTAAGCTCATTTTAAGCTCAGTTCAGATTAAAGTTATCAGCAGGCTCAGAAGTTAACATAAACAGGAGACTTTAATGCAAAAAAAAAAAAGCATCAAAATCTAAGGAAAGCAAATGCAGAGAAAACAAGCACTGGAGGAGCTAGTCCTAAACAAGTAACCCTGAAGGAAGAATTTTACCCATTGTCCCCATATAGGCACAGCATAAATCTTCTAGGAGGACCCTCTGAAAGAAAAAATTTTTCAGTCAGCTTCAGTTTTACGTCTTGCAGCCCGGATGAGAGATTTGCAGTCAGGCTGTGGGGAATGGAAGCCAGGAAAAAAAAAATATTTTGATTAAGAAAATACCCCAGAATGCGGGAATTCTTTTCTAAAGGTTATCTCATTCCCAGAAACAGGCTGATCCAACTGCATGTATTTACCCTAAGATTTTTCAGGAATTTGGACATGGATTGAAACTCTATGCCATAGCTTATTTTGATTTCTAACCTGACCAAGGAGTAATTTCAATAAATTTATATTTCTCAACATTGCAAAAAAGTTTCAGTAACAAGTTTTGAACCAGTTTTATCCCCTTAATGATGTTTGCACTGTAACAGCATCCCAGAACAAAACCTATCACTTCTCACTTAGTTATTAAGGGTGGAGGGGAGCGTGGGTAATGTTTCATCAAGACATCTTGTGTAACATAACTATTTTTTCCTATTTGTGTACAAGGAAGGAGTCAGCTCGTGGAGCTGTTAAATTGGATTTTAAATGCTTTGACAGATGTTACATTTTAAATGGGATTAACCTCTTTCTTCAGCCTCCAAAGTCTGAATAAATTATTAAATATATCCTACAATGATACTGACAACAAACAGAATCCACCAGGTGAAAACTTCAGTGCCGTAGCCTTAAGCACTGCACAGCTAGATGGAGCAGAGAAGAAAAATGGCATGGATAATTATAAAATATATTAATAGACTCAGCCAGGAACACAATTGCCATGCTCCATTAAGAAGATACAAAGGCACACGGCAGCAAGCTCTGATACACCAGGTGTAGCATGGGAAAACCAGAAAAGTGGTATTTTTTCAAGAGCAGAAGCCCCAGGGAAGAAATCATCTTCTTCTCCCATAAGCTTGTGTTAAACTCCCAGACAGTCCATTGGGAAATTTATCTTTCCTACTCGTCTAATTTTTCTCTCTAGTGACAGCAGAAGGAAACTGTGTGGAGGCAGCTTGTATTTAAGACTGATAAGGAAACAATACTACTTCTCTGCCAAACAGCCAAGGTTCCAAAGAGTTTTCATTGCACATTGAGAGAAGCTGTGGATATTTAATTATTTTAGATGGAGTTACATTTTACATTATCTTGTTGCTTTTTTTTCATGTAAAACAGTGTACTTCTCCAAAACATCCAGGTATTTATAGGATAGCTCAGCTGCATGGATTTGTGAGAACTTCCAAACTTAGGCTTGTGTATGTCCTAAGCAACAAGATACTGGTCACACTGACAGTGACACAAAGAATTGGCTCAATGGCTGCATGCACAGAGTAACAGTTATTGGCTCAGAGTCCAAATGGAGATGGGTAACAAGTGATATCCCTCAGGACTTGGTGTTATGACTGACCCTGTTCGACATCTTTGTCAGTGACATGGATTAAGTGTGCCCTCAGCACATTTACCAATGACACCAAGCTGTGTGGTTCGGTTGATACATTGGAGGGAAGGAATGCCATCCAGAAGAACCTTGACATGCTTGTGAGATGGGCTGATGCCAACCTCATGAAGTTCAACAATGTGAAGTGCAAGGTCCCACATCTGGGTCAGGACAATCACAGACACAGCTACAGGTTGGGCAGAGAAGAGATTCAGAGCAGCCCTGCAGAGAAGGACTTGGGGGTGTTGGTTGATGGGAAACTAACATGAGCCGGCAGTGTGCTCTTGCAGCCCAGAAAGCCAACCGTATCCTGGGCTGCATCAAAAGAAGTGTGACCAGCAGATCGAAGGAGGTGATCCTGCCCCTCTACTCTGCTCTCGTGAGACCTCACTTGGAGTATTGTGCACAGTTCTGATGTCCTCAACATAAAAAGGACATGGAAACTGTTGGAACAAGTCCAGAGGAGGGCCACATGGATGATCAGAGGACTGGAGCACCTCTCGCATCAGGACAGGGTGAGAAAGTTGGGGCTTTTCAGCCTGGAGAAGAGAAAGCTGCATGAAGTACTCATAGCAGCCTTCCAGTATCTGAGCAGGGATCTGACCAAAGAGGTCGGGGAGGGGATTTTTATCAGGGACTGTAGCAACTGAAAAAGGGGCAATCAGTTTAAACTTCCTTAAACAGGGGAAGTTTAGGTTGGATATAAGGAAGAAGTTGTTTACTGTGAGAGTGGTGAGGCACTGGAGCAGGTTGCCGAAAGAAGTGGTAAATGCTCCATCCCTGGCAGTGTTCAAAGCCAGGTTGAACAGAACCTTATGTGACACGTCCTAGTGTGTGGTGTCCTGCCCGTGCTGGAACTAGATGTTCTTAAGGTCCTTTCTGACCCTATTCATTCTATGAGTCCATGATTCTATGACAAGGGTTAGTGGTTCTACTGTGGTCTGACTCGGACTCCACATCAGAAATTTTCTTGAGAAAACAATTTAGTAAAAGCTCATGTATTTGTATTAAGAACTTCAGTTTTATACTGAGTTCTATAACAAAAGATATTTTGTTAAAAATGTCCTGCTCGGGTCGTCTCATAGACTGAAAATATCTTAATTTATAATAGTCACAAGAATAATCTCTGCCTCCACTAACATCCATGCCTCTGCCATTTCCAGACAAGTTAGGGCGCAGCAGGGCAAAAGCTATCACAGCATTCAAAGTCCTACTCCATGCCTGCCAGCCTTTCTTTCTGCTGGTGCTAGAGAGAAATGTATTTCAAGAGCTGTGTTTCTTTTAAGCAAGTTGAAATTCCCTTCTTAAAAACAACAGAATAACCTTTGACAGAAATAAGTCCAGAACATAACCTCTGTGTCACTGCTGTTAGCATCCTGGTTTTTTTTGAACTTCTCAAGTTTTGTCCTCTTCCCTCCTCCTGCCTAGAAAGGGTGCTGCACTTTTCACACCCTTACTGACAACCTCACAAGAGGTGATCTGTATTTATCTCTGTTTTCAAAATGGCAAGCAGGCAGGCACAAAAAACCCAAAACAAAACAAAAAATAACCATAAAGGCAGCATTCCTGAAATACCCAGGCACATCACAGGTCCCTTCATAGGTAGCTTCACTAGCAACCTCCTCCTTATGAGAAGCGTGCAGGATAAGCTCAGCAAATAAATGTCCACAAGCACAAAAGCCCCACAAACTGCATAGCCCCATGACTGGCAGTCTCAGAAGACCAGGGAGTATCTGAGCCCAGCAGACTTGACTGCCATCTCTACCAGGAGGGCCATTAGGCAGAAAGCAGAAAAAGAGAGAGATCCTTACCTACCTGTGCAAGGAAGCAAAGAGCTGGAGAAGATACAGGGTTACCCTGGATCTAACATAATTCAGGAAAGGTAGGAGTCCACTGAGCATGGATGCATTTGTCACACCTACCTGCTGCCTGCCAATATCCAGGTAGTAAGACCCTGTCACTTCAAATCTGCCCACAATTGCATATCTGTAAACAATGTTCTTTAGCAACAGTGGCTTTTGGCTTTAGGGACAGCTTTCACAGGTGTGTGAAAATCAGGTGAGAGGCATCAAAATCCTGCAAGAGGAGCTCTAGGTCTCTGAGCATGCAAACTACACATCCAGCCAATAATGTCTTTCGTGCCTTTTGCTAGCACTCAAGAAATAAAGTAACTTGCAGTGAGATGATGCAGTTACTCCACTATCAAAGTAGTAGGAATTAAGCCATCCCTACGGTCTACAGCAAGACAGTTATGCAAGTTTTATAGAAACCAGGCAATATCAAATATTAACTACTCAACATAGTGAAAAATGAAAACAACTATTTCACTATGTTTCAGAACTTTTAATCAGAAATTCTTCTGGTAGTGTTCACATTCCTCTTGGCAGTCTGCCACATGATGGGTAATACACGTGGAGGATATTCGTGAATGTCTAGAGAGAGAAAAAGAAAGCAAATCTTAACTTCAAGATTTATTTGATGGCAAAACTGAATTTGTTTCATGTTTCATGTTCAAGTAGTGTCTTCTGTGAAGAGTGTAGCATTAGCTATTAAAATGTCCCATTTTGAAAATATCTACAAATGATACAGAAAGGGATGAAATATATTTTTCTGATGGAAGAAAATATTCAGGTCATCTAATTTAAAAAAAAAAGTAAGAAATTATATCTGATTATATCATAGTGTAGATGACCTAACTTGCCAATTTGGATTTTAGGATTCAGCTCCAGCTCAGGAATAAAAATTCCCAGTGACTACTCTCAAGCTATTCATGTGTAGATTTTTGGTTTTTTACAAAAGATTTAAGAAATCCTAATAGTCAAATTCATTTAAAGCAGCAGGAAAAGGTTCTTAATTTGTAAAATAAATTGTTCATTGTGAATTGTTTCTCCAGATGAAATTTCCATTTTGAATAACTGATTTCATTCTTTCCCACTTTCCCTTGCCCTTTTCTTCTCCCCCTGCAAAGAGGAAATAAGTTTTCTTCCTTTTTGCACAAGAAAATATATGTCAAGACTGTTTATTACCTGACATGTACCAATTTGAAAATAAAACAAAGGAATGTACTCTTAAAACAATAAATTTCCACTATGTTTACCCTTTGCATAAACAAACAGAGCTGGAGTTTGCAAGAAATATTAAAGTTAATTTAAATTGCAAATCTGACCTTATTAAAACGGTTTTTCAGAGAGCTATAAACAGTGTGTGAGCTGGTAATGTACCCAAAATAACAGAACACATTCTCAACTAGCATTATAATTAAAGTTAAAAAATATTGTTTTCACAGTTCTGAAAATCTCAGAAGGGGAGGAGGAATGGGGAAAATGTCTTATGGAAAGCTCAAGGATTTTGGAAAAAAAATTGTTCCTATTAGATACCTCCTTTCAGGATTCTTGGGACACCTTACCCTTTAAAACTCAAAACAGATTCTGATGAATATCTTGAAAATATTATTAAGCACTAATTTAATGTCTTTTGAATACTTTTCTCCTACAGCTACTACATTGCCTCTTAATGCTTGAAGCACAGCCATTTTTACTGCATTTTCTGTGAGAATAAAAATGGAGCAATTAAGACTGTACTTGCATATGCAATGAATGTAGAGAGCTAATAAATTTCAGAATTAAAAGCCAACAGATAAGCTGAGCTGGTTTCTTGGTTTCCAGAAAATCTATACCTGAAGATCTATTTAAACCAGTATATTGTTAGCAAGCAAATTGTTTCCTTCTACTTAGGAAAATAATACAGGCTATAGAAGTCCAGGGAAATTAGATGGAGCAAAGGTGATGCTCAACAGGATACTACAACACCCCAGAAATCTTACATGACTATGGTATAGCATGCATGGCTCTCAGTAAGTACAAAGGAGTGACACCTCTCTGTGTGTAGGTGGTCTTTGATTACAAATGTATTTTTCACTCATGCCCATGTCAGAATGGTTTGTTTGTGCATTTATTTCATTGAAGTTGGTTTAAGACAAAGTTATTTTAATGTAATTACTTACCTGTACTGTGAAGAGTACATTTTTGTTTGGACTCAGTGTATCCAAACAGAATATTGTCAAGGACTAATCTGCTGTCAAAAAAAAGGAGTAAACCAAATACTAAAATGGACAGCGATCATCTACGGCTACCTTAGGCAGGGTTACAAAGCAGAGGTTCTCTTTCTTTGAATACCTATGTGGGGATGGTTAATACTTTGTAAGACTGGATTTGCTTGTCAGTTGCTTTCCCATTTATGTGGGGCATGCAGAGAGTGAATAGCACTATATAGAGTCAAGGTGTGGTTTCTCATGGCTTCTCAAGCATGAAACCACTCAAAACTCTCAAACAAGCAGACAGACCCATTTCTTCAATGTCTAGAGTTGTGCCTGAAGAGCACCACTCAGCTTCTGATGAAAACTTCTTTGATCCTTCCTTACTGTAGCAAAATCAGCACAGCAATTCTTTGCAGGGCCTTCATGTCAAATTGGTGCCTAGTATGAGTACACATGGGTACTCACGTCCACCTCTGGGCTTTGACTCAGTTTCTGGATCTCCAGGGAGGAGGACTTGCATGAGACTTCTCCCTTTCACTGCCCCTGCTTGCAACGAAAATATCAGCGCTTTCCACACCAGTACAGACTTAGTGCCAGTGCAAAACAGGAAAAGATGAAACAGGGAAAGATAACCAAACTATTGTATATCTTGAAATAAGTTATCAAGAACAGCACAGATTCTGGATTAGATTTGTGGCAGGTCTGTCTGTCTGCAAAGGAAGTTCCAAACTACTTTATGTGCTGCAGGAATCTGAACAACGGTAACGAAAATTATCCTTGTGGATCATTCTTCTTACAGGGTACTTATTCTAGCTAAAACCATTCCTTCTTCAGTCATCAGCTCTGTTTACCACTGAACTAGAAAATGAGCCATTTCTCTCTAAAACAAAGAGGCAGAATAGAGCAGAAGGGCAGACATGCCTAAAGGTATAGGACTGGAAAGGTATTATGTGTAAGTAAGGTGGTTTTTTTTCCCCAGGATTCTTCTGGGTTTAAGCTTCCAATCAACCACATGCAAAACCTGGAAACTTGCAGTTTTAAGATTATGTGGATATGATGAAGGTGTATTTGCTTTCTCTAGTTCCTGTACACAGAACTTGTATCTACTTCAACTGAGACTGGAGCCTAGCATGAGGCTCCAGTTGAATCATGAGCTGCAGAGCACAGGCCTGTAGTCAATACTGCCTTATGGTTCCTCTGGCTTGGATTTCAGGCCTCTTCACCTACACTTTCTTCTACCTCAAACATAATTACACAATGAAGTGTTGGCCTAAAGACGAGTGGGCTATCAGGTTGCAACAAGCTTTTGGTTAATTCTGGCATAAAATCAACAGGGATCACAATTTGGTGAAATGCATCATCTGCATAACAGTATAATGAGATCAAACAAAGTTACTAAGTGCTAACAGTGAATTCAAAAATCCAAGTACCCACTGTATGACAAAGGAGTTAAGACTCCTGGCCTAGTTCTTTATGCTATAAACTCTGCTTGGGTATTCCTTCCTGTCTGGAAGAGTCTTCAGTTCCCATTGGCATCTGAACAAATACAGCCTCAGTTTTAGAGCAAGGATAAAGCAAAAGAAATTATAATTTAGAACAGATACCTCCCTTCCCCCAACCCTTTGGCTGAGAAAGGAGAGAGCAGCAGATGCACACCAGTGCCAGACATGCAGGATTGTGAGCCATATGGGGATAGATCCAGGGACTGCGATGAAGAGGAAATGAAACGGGAGCTGAAGCCTCAGCCAAGGAAACAATACCTGCATCATTATTATGGGGGAAATGCAGCCTAAGAAAGTAATTTTCATACTACAGCAGATGGAATGATTGTTATGGAAGATCCTGTGGTTTTGGGGATGACATTTATAAAAGAAGCAATCATACATCTTTAGCTCCCTTTCCTTTATACTTCTTGGGTTTTGCCATGTGTTACCGGATGAATGTGAAGCCCAAGTAGGACCATTAAACATACACCCAACATTAATACCACCTTTTTAAAGGGAAAAAAAAAAAAAAAAACAGGAGACTCACAATTAAGATTGCAGGTGTGGCAGATATGACTACATGAATCAGTTTGCAGTCTGTCACAATAAGTAGGTTCTCAGAGACTTAAAGTGATATCAGCATTATCCAGACAGATCTGATTTCAAGTCTTAGAATCTGTGTGAAATAGATCTGCCTTAGTGACAGCAACACTCAGCTTCTGCATTCATGGCACACTGTAAATGTGATGAGTTTGAGAAGAAACACCACCTTTTTAATGCTAATATCTAAATTATATTTCAGCTTCATGATAGAATTGCTCCTACTATAGGCTGAGGAATTTTTCACGTGGGAAACAGTGAAGATAGACTTTTGTAGGCTGGTAACTTCCATTGATTGTTTCCATTTTTCAGTGCGAAAAATCAGTCAAACAGCAACAAAAGATTTCCTTTTCATGGTTTTCCTGCAGCTGAAAAAATTAGTCATCCTTCCAAGCAGGATGTCCAGCAGATTGAAAAACAGTATAAAGTTTCCCTCAGTCACAGATAACATTTGTGTTACTATCAGAGCAGATAGCTCAACTGTTTTCTGGCCAGCTACATTTCATGGAACAAGAGTACCCATGTCATGATTTGGATCATGCGAGTTAGGCTATATGATTGTTATCAGTGAGGTCATGAAGAAGGAAAGAGGAAGATGCTGAAGTCAGGATCTCAGAGGTAAGAGACTCCTGAATAGTGTTTTCATTTGCAGTCTTGTAACCCTGGAACTGAAACAGATTTTGTAACTAGGTAATTAGTTATAACTGTGAAGATTCGTTACCTATGCTGCTTTGTTACCGCTGTATAGTCCCTTCCCAAGAGGCCAATAGGGTCTCAGGAAAATGTTTAAAGTAAACAATCAAAGAATAGGTATTCTTTCAAGAGAGATGATTGTAATTAACTTGATAAGCAAATGAGAACAAAATCCCAATGTGAAGGGTAATTCTGGCAGGGAGAGATTGCGACCTCTGACTCAATACCCCCCTACTCAAATTACACCAAAGACTCAATTTAGAACAGTAGAAAAAGTTTGTGCACATGCATAGAAATTAGCATATGGTTTGTTGTGACCAATTAAAACTAGAATATAGAATGGAATGTATGAATATATAACAACTTCATGGATAAATATCTGAATGTTTTGAACCCTGGTGGTCATGCAGGCTTGGAGAAGAGATCCCCTGTGCATCCAGCACTGTAATAAAGAATGCCTCCCTTTTAACACTACATCGGTGTTATGAGGTTTCTCTTGACCAAGGTTTGTCAGAAACAGGCTCACTTTTGCCACTTTTCTGTATCAGTGTCTTCTTTGATTCCCAGATCTAAGATCCTTCCCAGGCTGTGCTGCCAGGCTCCATGATGAACCTACACCAGATTTTTGCCCCGCCTTCATTTAAAGCAGTGAGCTGGCCCACAGCACCACTGTCTGGAGAGTCACAGCATTCACATGTAGAAATCACACTGCATAGTTCTGACTAGAGCACATTTTATGAGAATAGCAAATAGGTGACTAATCAGTCACTTGAAAGAAATACAAGGCAATGGAGACTGCTTAGAGAGACGCAGAATTGAAGCTTAAAACCGTAACTACTTGTGCCCTGGGCATGGAAAATGAATTATTGCCTTCCTCTTTGCAGAAGTCTTTTATGTATATTAGAATACCAAATAGGCACACATTCTTTTTTTTTTTTTTCCCCTCACAACCCATGTTTCTCTAGGCTGTTGATTATTCCCATTGCTCTTCTTCTCTTCAACTACATCTACATATTTCTTTGCAAACGTACAAGTTACACTAATAATAGTATATGGTATGACTGAATCCTCCAAAATGAAGAAAGAACAGCTCTCAAAACAGACTGAATTTGTAACTTAGACTTCAACTTTTAAGGAAGGGAATTGCATCTACTGTCAATAAGTACAATAATATGTAGCAAACCTGTCTGGACTTGTTTCTAGAACCATACTATAAGATGATTTACCTGAAGCAGAGAGACATGAGAACTCTGGAAAGAAGGAAAAATGTGAAATATAACTCAAAGCCAAATTAGAACAGAATATTTCAGTTGGAAGGGATACACAACAATCATTAAGTCCAACTGTCTGCCCACTTCAGGGCTGACCAAAGTTAAAGCAAATTATTAAGGACACAGTCAAAATACCTCTTACGCACTGACAGGCCTGGGACATCAACTGCCTGAATTATAGGATCAATGGTACCCATAGTTTAGACAGATGATACAAGAACTGTCTGCAAGAAATGACCCCCTAAAACAGGATGTCTGTACAGCCACTGGCCTGGGTGGGCTCACCACTCTGGAAATAATGGAGCCTATTTTCTGAATCCAAAGAGGTACAAGCCTGGCATACAGATGCCCCTGAGGATACATTTAAATTCTGTCTTCAATTCATAAGGCTGTTACCACATCTTCTATTCAAAACATTTCCACAGAAGGCACTGACTGGCTCAAAGGCAAGTTGAGTGAAACCAGCTATATGATTTGCCTTGCATACTAACACTGCTTCTGAGAAAAAACACTGCAAGCACTGTAACTATCAAAATAGATATCTCTAGGCACTTCTCACAGCATGTGCTGTCTGTCCTACTAGCTTGTTTGTATTCGCAGAGACCCAGAGGAGAAAGGGAAATGCTGTGTTTCCCTCCCTCCTAGATTTAATAATAATAGTAATTCACTATGAGTATGTACAAGCACACAGGTTAGAAAAGCTTTGCAAGTTGATCCCTGCAGACAATTTTTACATTTATATTATAAATTCAACTATATTCTTGATTCTTATTAAGTTACAAATCATCTACTGACACACTGCTTCCCAACTCTCCCAACTCCTCCGTGCTGCCCCTACGCAAGATTGACTGATACCAGAAGTGAAGGAGAAGACAAAAATCAAACTTCCAAAATGAACTCAGAAATTACATTGCATTGCTACAAAGCACATTCTGCAAAGAGCACTGAAAGTGATTTCAAGCACAAGCAACAACAACGAAATACTAAATCCCAAGCCCTGTGATTAGCAAAGCAAAATGTGATAGTTCAAGGATGATTTGGGGTAAGTAAAATGCTGGAAGAGTAATGGAGGTTGACTTAGACAAGTGCTAAAGATAGGCAGAGTTACTGTTTGATTAATAAAGCAATAGCTCAGGCTCTGAAATAAAGCCAATCTGCTGCATTCTCATTTTGTGGAGAAAAACTGACTCTGGTAACAGAATCAGGTGGATGGAGAGTTCAATGAGGAGTAAGACTCCAGGACAGACTAACCTGAAGGGCTATCTAGGCATGATCCCTCAGAGTCAGCTCAGATTTGATGGTCAACAGGAAGATGAGTAGGACATGGGGTTTGTCTTCATAAGAACCAGGCAACAAAAGGTTAGTACTACTCCCTGCTTTAATAGAGGGAGAGGTAACAGTCAGGGTTTGACATTTCTTAGTATAGAGCCAAACAGAAAGCTTCCTTTGGTAGAACCACTGGGAATTTAAAGCATCAAGAGCTGAATGTCTTACAAGACCACCAGGCAAATATTTGAAAGAATGATGACACAATAAATGTGGCATTTTATAGCCTCAGCTAATGAGCAGGCTTCAGCACCTACAGCTCTGACATAATTGAAAAGCAGAGCATTACTTAACCTATTTCTCATCAATGTAGGTGCTTCATCCTCAAGGCTCAGTTCAGTCTCCTTCACCAGTGATCTGCCAAGAGTATCTCCCCCCTTTTACTAAGCTTCTGCCTTCTGTAAAAAGCAGGACTATTAATTGGAACAGTTCTCTCTGGAATTTGCTTTTGTTCTTTGCTTTGATGGGTAAACACCAGGTCCCACTGCCTTCTTTCTCTCTCTTCTGTGGCAATGTTAAACACACATACTTCTTTCACAAGACCTAACAAAAGTAAAAAAATATTTTCATGGAAGATTTGCAATAGTACTCTTTAGAATAAAAATAGATAAAAGGTAGAATAGGCAGTTAAAGAAGCTGCCAAAAGAGCAAGGAATCAGTCTGATGCAATATAGTTGCTACATCTTGATATGATCTCATTCTGAAGTGCTGTTCATCTCAAAACTCCTCCTCAGGTCTGCTTGAGTTGTGGATGCTCGATCTATCCTTTTGATTAATTCTAGAAATAGCTCATTAATCAAAGCTGACCTAATTTTCCAAAGTACTTAAGATTTCCCTATCACTCTGGTATCACAAGGCAGAACAGAAGGTGCTGGCTGCTCTGTTCATGTAAAAGAGGCTTCAACAACACTCTTGCAAAAGTGTTCTGGAAGTCAGAAAGAATCTCCAGTCAAACCAGAAAACCTAACTTTGACATTCCCAGCATTAACAGAGGTGGAAAAGAAATGTAGGGGAATTTTTATTTTTTTTTTTTTTCCTCAAGAAAAGCCGCCTGAGTTGTTTGTGCCCTTAAATAAAGATAGGGAAAAGAGGAGAAATCTGATTCGGCAGGTCACCCTTACTTAGTGCTGACTAAATAGTAGGCACAAGGGTGTCAGTGACCCTTTTATAAAGATGATTTTCTGTTGACCTGCTTAGGGCAAGTTGTACCAGCACAGAACTGGTCCCACTGAGGTGTTTACAGCTCTAAGTCCATTACAAAGGCTGAAGGGGCTTAGATAAAGGAAGAAAGGAACACGTTTTCTCAGATTCATGTCTACAGGGGGCATTGGTTTAAAGATTTCTATGGTAAACAGAAGTCAAACTCTAATCCTCTTTTACTTGTCTCTGTAGCAGGAGTAGAAGGCTCTGCATGTAGCAGAAGTGCTTACATGGGAAAGGCAGGCAATGAGGCTGAGAGCCCTCGGCTGTATCTATGCATCGCAGGCAGGGAGCCAGGACATTCACACAGGAGAATCAAGGCAGCAACTAACAGATCTGCTGCTCCAGGCTGCACAGACCTAGTTCTCTTCTGCAGAAACTTTGCCTCCAGTTCCAATGGCAACAGGATAAGAAGGCTGCAGAAGTAGACTTTTTTTCCTCTGTCCTCCATCACCTGCTCTGCCATGAAGAGAGCAAGTGAAAATGTTTCATCCTGAAATGGGTGGGTTGTTTCTGTAGTTTGGAACAAAGCATCACAAAGCAGTTACTGCATATCACACCTGTAATCCAAATACTCCATATGAAATAGTTCCTGCTCACTACACCCACTGCTGAAACAGTCACACCACAGAAGAACAGCAATGCAGAAAACTGTGTATCAGTAATCAGAAACCAGTACATGTAGACAGAGCACAGCGCCCATTATTACATTATAGGGCTGACTGCCTTAGTGTTGCAAAGCCTAACACTGTCTACTTAAGTACTACAAATAACCAAGCCTTACTCCATACCACATCTAAAAGCAGATATTGAGGAAGCACCATGCATCCTAACATCACTGTGTACTTTTGACTGATGCATGGGCCAGTGAGAAAAATCTCCACCTCAGTGGCCTGCAGCATCCTGAGTTTCCGTCAGAGGTTTCTTGTCCAAGTTCTGGCTTGCTTATGAAGGCTAATGAGCTCAGGGTCCCTGGATGCTGGCGCTCAGGGCATACTCTGAGATAAGCAAAGACACTTGGCTTCACCCTCAGCTGCGTCCATAAGCTGTTGTACAAGGAACTATGTTCGTGCAGTACTATGCAGGGAAAGTTGTATTAGTGCCGTGTAAGGAAAAATGACATTTCCTTAAATATACATTGTTATTTTGGGAGGGTTTGGTTTTTTTTCTTTTTTTTTTTGATTAGCATTGTGTCCCAAAGGATCCAGCCACCTGCAATGAGCAAAGTACACTCCAGAAAGCACACTGCCCAAGGAACCAATACCTAGGAAAGCAAAGATAAAGACTAGGTGCTGACAATACAGCCACATCTGCAGAACTGAGGCAGAACTCTCATGCAGGAAGCCTGGCCAAGACCAGTTGCTTTGAGACCTACCAGTCTAACAGCTAAAACACAATATGTTTCTCCTTTGTAAGCCCAGCCCTGACTAACTTTCAGATTGATTTTGAGCCTTTCATTTCCCTTCACTTTCAGGGCTAAAAGTAATACTGATTATCTCAGGAGGAGGAGAACATTTCTTTTTCTCTCTGAGGTGCCATGGCAATTAACATGGGTATAACTTTTTAGGAAGCTACAGAAATGGAAGGCACTATAGAAGTTCAAAGTCATATTATTATATGGCTCAGAAAATGATGCAATATGCTAACAGAAATTACTCAATATAGTGCTTAATAAACTTCAAGCCAGCATAATAAAAATTCTGTTAGTAATAAACTCCTTTCCCAGGTGACTGCAGGAACTGTGTTGCCAAAAATTATCACCCGCTTGCAGATCCTATAGCACTCCACCTTTATAGTCAATAAAATGGTACCCCAATGACATTGGCAGCCATTTTATTTATTTCCTAGAGTAATAAAAAATACAAACAATTGACCTTAGAATTCTTGAGCTTACTCCTAAATTTACACATTAAAAAAGTAATACAAATTTATGCACACTTAGGTGAATGCATTTGCATCCAAGTGAGTAAGCCATCAAGCTGTGAACCTACCTGAACAACATCTTAGAGGTAACCTTCATTCCCCTTTACAGTTCTCTTCCTTCCTGCCCCAGATGTTACTTACACTATGCTTCATTGCAAAATCATCTGGGCAATCTGTTCTTATGTGCCTGTCTGGCCTGCAAAGCAACCAACACTCATCCAGAAGCCTTAAAAATAGTACAGAAAAACAATAAAGCATTAGAGGATATTTGTTCATTTCTAGCATGATGCCAGCTTTTCCTATTACTTTAACGAGTAGCCATGAGTGATGTATTTGTGCACGTAAGTGATTGCAGAAAATAAACATCACTACAATACCAATGGCCAGTAATGTCCATAAGACCATTTGGAAAGGCCTTTGATTTATTTCTTGTTAGGCATAAATGACCTGGTCATCGATTATCTGATCAAAACCATCATCTTGTCCACTCAGCTGTGAGCACTTTCCAAAAGGAGAACGCAGTCACAGAATGATTTGTAAATAACAGAGTGAAAGCTGCTCATGTAAACAGATCAATGGGCAAATGTATAGAGAAAACAGGGCCTATTGACAGATTAGGCATATAAAGAAGTGATTAGAATTCATTAAATGTGCATTACCAGTTTACCAGCTTTAAATATCATGCACAGCAGATGCTGGATTTCAGAAGACATGTCTCAGTAATCTGAGCCCAGTGTGTTTGAAATATTTGAGTGTACATGAACTACTGATTTGAATCCAGGCATCCACACAACCTTTTGTCCCTTTATGGATGATAGGCCACATATTAGGATGTTTACTGAACACAGATAAGATTTAGAAAGCAGTCTTCCCTGACAGGGTAATAACAATCACATATTAGCTTTTCATTAGAGGAAAAGAATCTGTCAACAGCGTCCTTGGTCAATCTTCTCAAGTCCTGCATTCAGTGCATGACTCGCCTTTCTACTCATTGCAAAGCTATGGATTGTGACTTTTTATTTTATGCTTACCACATATTTCTGTTTCAGTGCAGTCCCTTGTCTTTTCATGCTGATCCTAAATCTTAGTACAGAGCCATGAAAGTTACAGATTCTGTCTTTCCCTTTCATTTACCAGACTAGATGATAACTAAACACCACTAACAAAGTGTCAGTTTGCCTTTCCCTTGTGAACTGAAAAACAACCCAAAAACAAAATCGTCAGAACTCTGAAATACAGCCCACGGTCAAAACAAGGGGCACACAGAAATTGTGGGGGTGGAGGAGTGGGAAGGGGAGAGAGGAACCCCTAGGACTGCCTGATGTCAGGCTTAGGTTTTCTCCTCTCTGCAAATAATTCCTATTTCAAAGGCTGCTGAAGCTGTGTGACTTCCAGGAAGATCACCGCATGACATGACAATAGACAGCTCATCACATCAATGGATGAGACATCCAGATTTAAGAGAAAACTGCTGTCTGCACTGGATGATTCAAGCGCAATGGGGTAGATGGTGCTGACCCTACCCGTAACTAGTCAAAGCTTAGTGGCAGTGTTCCTGGTCAAACAGTATCAGCAGGAAGTGCAGTTCATTACAGAAGACAAACTGTGCAGCCAGAAAGACACTATCATCAATGCTACAGCTCTAAATCTTTACCTGAATCCCACAGAAAGGTTTAAGCATCATCCCAAGATTCTTGCCTTTGCATATGTTATGAGAAAGCACTCACAACTTGGAAATGATTCAGAGAAAAATTATCGCATAAAATATGCCAAGTCTAAGACCAGCCTGGTTCTTTTTGCACTAAACATTTGCTTACAGATTCTGGGAAAAAAAAAAAAAAAAAGCACACAAAGAAAATGAGCACTGAGCAAGTCATTTGGCAAAGGAAATGAAAAAGCACTTCCTTCTTCATCAACACAATAATGTCTCAAGAATGATGCAGATTTATTGTACTGTGGGAAATGTCAAAATTCTTTTGATATACTTACAGTGTGTTACCCTGTGTTGTGCCTTTTAAGGATGTGATGACTAAATGCCACAAGGTCTTCTCAGAAATGTAGTATAGACCTAATAAATACATATATAATCCAGCATTTCTTTGACATTTATTGACTTCCCAGACGCTCACGGAATATGAGAGACTGAAATTTTAAGCAATATTGCCTTGTGTAGTTGAAAGGTAAAAGATGGAAGGACTTTGTGTACCCACAGTCTAAGATACAAAAAGAATACAAAAAGCTGAAGGTGTGAGAAAAGGAAGTAGCTGACCAAGCTCAGAGATAATATGAGTACCAATCTTCTATACAGAGAGCCCATCAGTTAAACATTATCTGTCAGAGTGAACTGGGATTGGTGTTTAACATTTGTATTCCATAAAAGAAATTAGAATTTAAGGTTGAGCACATTTCAAGATGCCTTCTTATGTCTAAGTGCCTTTGGTGAGATTTCTCCTTTGTCCCCTCTGCTGGGATACGGATGCTGCTAGAAGCATTCGATGCAGAACCAGAAAAAAAGAGTTCCCCTCCAACATTACTCCACCCCTGAGCCCTCAGACAGTGGTGAATAGGAAACAGATTTTGTCATTATTCAGGTATTTAGTCTTTTTACAAGATGCTTTTTACAAGATGTGGTTTATGAAGATAATCACTTTGGACAAGAAGGACTGTATTGAAGAAAATTCGATGAACCAAAACTAACATTATTTGTGATGGCTGGCCCAATGTTGTGAAGATACCAAAATCTGCACTTTTTTCTTAAATTTTCTTAAAATGTATTATGGCTCTAAGCAACACACTGAATTGCAAAACTATAAATGCAAATATTTTATATGCCTGTGTGTGTACATATCAGAAAAGCAGCAGAATGTAAAGACAATGGAATAGCTCAAAACTCCAATTCAGCTATCATGCTTGCAGAGCTTGATTTACTGTTTTTAATAGGGTGTCTTCTCTATGCTGGAGCTGTCTTAAGCATCATTAAATTACTGAAATTTGTTGCAAGCTAAGAACGCACATATGTTTTTACAACAGTTACTTCAAATACCATAACTCATCTGACAGCAATTGTAAAACACTGTAAGATGAGGCTGAGTCCAGAGTGAATTCACATGTACAACCCCACCCCAAAACAGCAAACACCCTTAGCATTCGGGAAAAACAGAATGACAGTTTAATTTTCAGGATTAAATCAGAGAGAACAAAGGTCTCAACATTTTTACTCCAAATTCAGACTCACCAACCTGGCTGCCAGACTCTGTGTTGCTCTGAAGTATGAACTCTTTCTCCTATCTTAAAAATGCTGATTTGATCTGGGGTGGCAATATATCCTTTTAAGATCAGCATTAGTAAGGGTTGTCCATATTTACTGTAAGCCATGACATATGCACAGGTGTTCTGGGTGCAGCACTGGGAAGCACTGAAGACAAACTTGAAATTGCTTGTTTTGATGCTTTTTGTTGAATCAAAGACAAGGAGACATGCCAGATGCACCAAGTGGATTCAAAAAAGGATCATACTAAAAAAGACTCTTCTTTTTCCAGGAAAGTTATTAGACCTCTTTTCTCCCTTTTGCGTATTTTTTGTGAACAGTGGGTCTAGTGTGTCTTCTCAATCTTAATTCCCCTAGAATTAAAATCTTGACCTGTATGTAATCAATGGAAAGGTGTCACTGAAGCAACAATTTACACATTTCTTTATAACAGTAATAATGAATGACATAACGAACATCACTGCCTTGACATTTTTTCTCCTCCCATTCCAACCACAGGCACAGATGACAGATACCCTGTCTCATGCACTGAGCACAAGACAATGAGATGGCTTTGAAAGTTGCCCATTGGTGGGGCTTTCTCTGTTCTCGCAGAAGTAATTTTGAAAATACCACAAGGAACACACTGCCATCCCTTTTTCTACTTCAAAAGTGCTGGTGCAATGCAATCATTTATTTATGAGAAGCTGACTGTGGTATCCTCAGCCCCTTCATTTTTCCGAAGATCTGACTTCCTTGATAGAAGCTAGGAAGAAATCTGAGCAATTGTCGTTGTTCTCTCCAAGTGGAATTTTCCCCTAGAATTTTCCAAGATTAATTTTTTCCTCATACCAAAGACATCTTTTGCCACAGGATAGAAATTCCATTTTTCCATGACAGTTATAAAAATATGAATAAATAAAATATGAAAAGAAAGCCTTATCATTGCATTCATCCAAATGAAGTTAAATATTTAGGCATACTTTACACAACAGACAAATACCTCTTAGGTCTTGGCCACAATTCCCTGCCTGAAGCAAGTCTCAATGTCCTAGCTTAAACCATTTTTGCATGTGTAGCAACTCATCTTTCATTTCCCAGTTGTTGTGTTGCCATCACCTAACTACAGTCCAAGTTTTAGTGTTCCAGTTCTCCAGGGTAAATTCCATTACATGATGCTGACTTCCTGTAATGGAAGCTATTACTTCCAAAGGGTGAGAAAAGGAATTTTAAAAGACATAAGATTTAGTTCTTGTATTTGTTGCCTGAGTTATAATCATACTTTTTGGATTTGTGATAAGATTTTTATGAAGAAGTTTCAAGGGTGGAAGAATGGAATAATCTCACTGGCACACCATTTTACAGACAGGGAATCTCAGATACAAGAAACTCACATCAGTAGCAAAAGACTACAAAATCTTGACTCCAGAACTCATGCCAAGACTATGTATTTTTTCAATCATTCACAAACACCCCAATTTCAGGTACAGAAGGGTTTCTTTTCTCCAGTCCTAGAATTCTACACATGGGCTGTCAACACTTGGTCCATCAGTCTACAAGAGTACCAGCAGTACTAAAAGCCAGTAGCAGATTAAGGTGATGGCATTCTTTCCACTTGGTCTGAAGGTGAAATCCTACCTCTTAAAATTCCTTAATTGTCTGAGTAGCTTTCCTGTCTTTTCACCCAGCGAGTTTTAAGGATAGATTGAACGAATGAAGCCTAACAAAAACATCACGGATCTGATTTGCCAAATAGCTAACTAGCCACAGCTCCAATTGAAGGATCTTCACTTTCTCTAAAAATTAGGTCCATTCCCTCACTTAAAACATCTTACAACTAACAGAGGGTTGATCCTCAGCCAGTTCTTCCCAAAAACCCTACCTTACACCATTGGTCTAGAGCCTGGCATGTTCTATTTGATGTGGCATTTTCCACATTAAGGCTCTCAGAAGACTGTGCTCTGCTGAGCGTTATATATGGCTCTCCGAGGCATCAGCTTATAGCTCAGTGCTGCTACTAGAACTCTTTCTTATTAACTTTACTGCTCTGTGCTATGTATTACAGCATGAAGCAGCCCAAGCGCCCACCAGCTCTGCAGCACTGGGTCCAAACAGGTGGTTTGTCATTATGGGCAGGGAAGCCAGAAACAGGAGATCTTGCCAGTGACTGGCAAGCACAGATTTACAGCAGCAACTTGTCTGGGCTCTTCCTTCTCTCCCAGGAGCTGAAAGCTCTGTCTTCAGTAAATTCACTCACTAAATAATCCAGAAGGAACTTTTCAAAATTACTCAAAACCTTGCTAACAGGCTGCCAAGCTGCATGCCTGCACTGACTACACAAAACACAGTCATCCTGGCGTTATCTTCCCGGTGTTATCTTGCTGACTGAGACAGGGCCATATCTCACCTACTCCAAAGATACTTGTAAATAACCACCATCCTCTACAGGACATATGATATCTTGGGATCTCTCTTCCACTTTTTCTGTATACCCTTCACTTGTCCAAGCACATTT
Source organism: Forpus xanthops (assembly GCA_032466535.1). NCBI lineage: Eukaryota > Metazoa > Chordata > Aves > Psittaciformes > Psittacidae > Forpus > Forpus xanthops. Next base: position 95,394 of record JASSUY010024399.1, read on the forward strand.
TTAGTAATCAATTTGTTTTCAAAGTACTGTGGGTGAAAGGGAAAAACTATCAAGGTTTAGTGATTGGATTTCGGTCCCTTAACACCTCATGGAAAGGTACAAGAAAAGGCAGAATGAAAACCTGCAATGTTCCTGAAGATCATGTTCTGTCAGAGCAAACTTCAAGGAAAAGAGCCATGACCCAGACAGCAAGACAGCACAGAGCACCTAAGGACCTATAAGGATAGCAAACAGCACTTAGAGGAATTTTGTCAAGAAAACGGACAAAAAAGAAAAGCACACAGACATCATTAAGAATATAAAACAATAAGCAAAATTTCTTCAAAAAAATACTTTCCTTGTCATTATAGAGGGGAATGACACTCCTACAGAAAACATTATCTTCCTCCTCCACAGGAGGAAAACCACTTCAGACACATAAGCATCAAGTTCCCTGCCTTGTGCCTTCTCCCTGCCATACAAATGATGTACCCACCTTTTAGAGAAGCAAACCTCATGATGCCTTACATTAAAGAAGGACTAAAGCAGAACAGTTCCCACTTCAGTTTCACACACCTCTGGATACTGCCACAATCGCCATCAAAATCAGAAACATTTCTCACATTACCTTCCAGGATGCAAGGCATAGCAATGCATTTTCATGCCAGGATCTTGCATCTTTCTTTTAAATTCCACAAAGTCCTTCTGTCTCCTAGTCCCTACACACATATGGGTAGCCCCTTTCTGTGTCAGTGCAAACGACACAGAAAAAACAATCAAAAAAAAAAAAAAAACCCACAAAAAACTAAAATAGTGATCCCATAGCTAAGGATTTCCTTAAATAAGGTGTTACCAGAGGGGCTGCACTGAGAAAGCCCATGGTTATGCTCAGTGTTGAGCAGCCCGATATTGGTGGCCTGTAAGGGACAGGGAAGGACATCACCTCAGGAAGTCTGGGGCTTAATCCACAGTAAAAGCAAATAGCTGGCTATTAACCTACGGCACATAAAGCTTTTGAAAACCTGGCATGAGGGAGTGAATTGCTTTCCCAGTAATCACTGTTCATTTACCTCTCCCATATTTCCGATTACGCTGTTCTGAGACACTTGATAATGGCCAAAACCATCCTCCCTTTCTGCTTTCACACTGTTGACCCTTTTGTTTTTATAAATTTCTTAATCACCCCAAAGTCATCCAGGTCCAATTTCTGATGTGTTCTTTCTGTCCTCCCTTCACGTGTTTAGAAGGCTGCTGCCTTTCCTTGTCTCCAGACCTCTCTGAGCCAAGAGCTGCCTTGTTCAAGGGTAAGGTGGATGACAATTCCTCTACCAGTGCCACAAGCTCTTCTTTCTCACAAAGTGTCCCTTGCAGCTGCCCAAGCTGACAATTTGATATCTTAAAATTAAAGCAGAAATTATAACCCCGCCACCTCATAAAACCTCAAAGTGATGGGAAATAACAATCTTGCAGCTGTACACTTTAAAAAGCTCCTTTATGCCTTTCTCATTTGCTGTCACATCTAGTCTGAGGCTTCACCCCAGGATTATGTCTGTGCATGTGTGCAGCTCTCCTGCATAGTCTCAGCAGGGCACATACAGCTGCATATTCAGCAATACACATGTGCATTTTCGCAGGGAGACCTTCCAATATCAGGGCTGTGGCATATAAGAGACTTTTAAGACATGGGCTGTTGCAGCATAATTATCAGTGAAGAGCAAACCCATTGTTCACTAGAAATCATCATTGCAGATCCTTTCATAGCTTGAACACACAAGTTAAAGATTACTGAGACTCACCAAAGGACAACAATAACAACAAAAAAAAAAAAAGCTATGCCACTGGCACCAATTACACATTTGGGGCTTTTTCTTCTTTTAATGACTTTGATCCAGGCAAACCACTGGAGGTAATAGATGCTTTACAAAGCATCTGTTGTTTGGGTTTTGGGGTTTTATTTCTCAGGGTGTTTTTTATAGGTTAATCTGCTTAAAGCAGATGCAAAATTGCTCAGAGATAAATTAGTATTCCTTGCAAGTGAAACATCGGGTTTTGTGAGCAGAAGGCCGTCCGTAGTCTCAACCTCATCTTTTTCACAAGCAAAGCTGTCTTCACTCCTGTTTGCGGCTCGGAGACCGGCCCCAAACCCCTCAAGATGGCAGCTTACTTAGACGTACCCCCACTGCCATCTAGTGCCTCCAGCACAGACTGCAAGGCTCTCTTTCCGAACGTGATAAAAGATTAAAAGTGCTGCGGCTCATGTCAAACCCCCATTTTTCAGTCGGAAACCAATCTTTGTGATACCACTACAGATTTTTTTTCCTGAGTACATTTCAGACTTGCGATAATGAGGCGGGCTTTTTTTTGCAGCCTAAAGTACAAGCTACCCTCCCTGACTGTCTGGGCTGAGTGGCAGTTTCAAATACCGCATCAGTCACACTCAGTGAACTGCAGCAGCACTGCCGTTTATCTGATTTTGGTTAGGACTGAGAGACTTTTCACAGGGAATTAGGTGTCTGGAGGAAAAGAAGAAGCTATAGTTAAGCAATAACACGAGCAGCGTTCGTTAGCTTGAGGAATACAACATTGAGAAAATGACTGCAGATGTAACAACTGGGTTCACATGTTCTCTTCTCATACAACTCTGTTCTTTTGCTAGCTACAACTTATGGCATTTTTTTTTTTTCAATATAAAGAAGGAAGAGCAGCTGGAGATGAGCATTTCTGGGGGTATATTATGGTGTTAGGCTTTTTATAGATGCATTAACACATACCTCATACCTTGTTAAGTCATATGCACAGAGGAGCTGATACAAACCCAAGGACATACTAGGCAACCTTTACACCACTCCTCTACGTTTCTCACCAAACAAGGTTATTTCATCTCCATTCTACTGGTTCCACTAGAAAGGTAGCTCCATGTCACACAGCACATTGCCCTACCTTCTCCAGATTTCCTTGGGCATAGCGGCAGCTATTGGTGATATGCCTGTTTCAACTCACTGACTCCATTTGTCTATTTTTTCCCTGATGTGAGGCTGTTGGACAGAGAAACCACAGGACACCAATGTACTGGAATCCAGGGAGTTCCTTCCAAAGCCCTGTGAAAAGACCCACACTCACAGTGTGACTATCATTAGAGGCAGAGCATCATCACCGCCCAATGTGCTGTAGCTGACATGAAGAATAGAAAAGGCAGCATGTTCAGTGACAGATTTAAAAGGAAATAGTCACCACTCCCAACTGCCCACCGTCACTAATGCAGAACTGATAACTGCTGAGTAGAGACATCCACAGTGGCCTACTCTTAGAGCACTGTCATTCTCCCACTTACACATTTGATAGCAGGCTACACCAAGCTTTTAATCAGTGCTTTTCCCTGCTAACACTTTCAGTCTTTGTAGGAAAGAAGTTAAAGCAGTAGCTCCATTTCAGGTCTATTAAGCAAGAGTGCTCAGTGCCACTATATCCTTGTGTTGCGTCCACTTCCTAATGAGGAAATTGAGGCATAGAGTGAAACCAGGATGCCATGTTAGGAATAAATACCATACTATGACATCCAAGACTCATTTGAATCTTTAAACTGATTATATTCACTCTGGGTTGCATAGGCACTTTGAACAACAGTTGCAGTTTTCTGTCCTTTGGCTCACACCAAATCTTCATCCACCACTCACTTAAAGCTCTGGTAAGTGTAGGGAGTTTAAATGTTATAAAAAATCCAGGACTGCACACACTGCTCCACCATCACCTAAAAAATGAATAGTACATTTTGAAAAGTCAATACAACTTCACAGGTAAGTTCATTATATTCTGCTTTCAGTGCACTGTCTGAAAGAGAAATAAACTTAGAAAATCTGGAGATCATCAGAAACATAGAGCATGCAATATGATCTTCTCTCTTATCTGCAGTAGAGGGCACAGGTAATATTTAATTGGTACTGAGCTACTTGCAGGATTAAAGATGTGGGATGTAGTTCACAATCTTTTGAAATAAGCAAGCTCTGGTAGAAACCACATTTCAGTTCATCTAACTACACTTCAGTTAGACAATGTATGGCTAAAACCTCACATAAGCACACTTAGGTTACTCTAGTGGAAGCTAGCAACTTTTTCAGAGAAACTGCGTTCTGAAATGACCTGGAATGGATAACTACCTCCAGCAGAAGTCTTCAAAGGCATCTGAGGATGCAGTATATACTCACAGGGAGGTTGTTAAACACATAATTACTGTAATCAGGTTTTGATGTAACAAAAGCAAGCCAGCACCCCTTCTCCATCAGGCTTCTGGGGAAAAAATTATTTAGTGTCAAATGTGAACATTTTGGTGGTAAAAGAAAGAATGATAAATAGATTCCTGACACTCCAGAGCCTGAGTGTACAAGAAAAGTGATCAAAACCTGACTTCTAGGATGTTGACTTCTACAAAGAAGGTGCAGAAGACTGGCATTTACTAATTAGTAGATTATTCCTAATGCACCATTTTAACACAAGTAAAACACTCACCTTTAATCCTTATTACTACCACAGAGGATGTTACCCTGGTAGCAATCCTATATGGGTGGCACTGAGGAGTATGTGGGGCAATAAAGGTAGGGAAGAAAAAATACAGGTGAGATGCCATGTGGTTTGGCAGCTAAGACACCAGAAGAGAGTTCAGTAGTCTACAGGGTCCTGCTGATGCCTCCTTGCAGACCGTGGTTCAAATGAATTCTATTTATTACAAAAATCAGGTTCCGGTGAAAATGTACTCTATTTCATTAACCACAGACAATGTAGCAAAATCCAGTGAAGAGACAATATTCAGATTCAGTGCAAGAAAAAAAAAATTAATTACCTGCAATGCAGAGTTAAAAAGTTTGAATTGCACAAAGGATGAATATTACTGCATTTTCACCTGGTTGAGTCAGAAGGGCAACAGATATATATGAGTATTCACCATTTTAGAAGTGAGAACAGAGAAGGAGAATGAAATCAAGGGATGTAAATAACATACATACATTTAGGGAAAGTAAGATTTTTGTTGCAGAGATCTACTGGAATTATCACTAAGAAAAAATATTTACATCTTTCAAATTATGGCATTTGAAAGGAGTCTCCCACATTGGTTCAGTAATGCTGTAACAGAAACTCCTATTTGCTTAGGAAGCGTGTATTCATTGACGATGTATCTATGCAAAAGTAGTCATCTAATCCAAGCTTTTCTGTCCCAAGGTAGAAGCACATGTGTTTAATGAAGAACTCAAGCCACCCTACAAGTAAATAGTACAGCTCAATAAGTAATAGACATATTCTGCAGTATCAGCCTTGCTTTTATTATGAATTGGGAAGAAAAGCTGAACTATCTCCCTCCATCCCTTACACAAATCATAAATGAAAGTAATGATACTGAGTTTTTTAAATCAATAGCAGAACAGCCATCTACAAAAGGCAGTGGAAGCTCTTCCACCCTTTTGCCTCAGCACTCAAGTAAGGCAGGCTCCCAAAAATATACAACATGAAAAAAACTGGCAAAGAGAGGGCCTGAATGATCAACAGTATTCTCACCCTCTCCCTTCTGGGACAGAATTGCCCTGGTGTGTTGAGCAAATTTGCTATAATGCTGGCAAAACATTTTCTTTTAGCATAAACTATCACGAGCAGTGAGGGAAAAAAAGAAGGAAGTTGAACCATTAAATAGCAATCTTAGACTGAATAGGAAATAGGCAGCTTATGCCAGAGACTGCATTCCAATGCAGCTTTATAGATCTCTGCACCAAGACACTTGCATGCACCTCAGCTCAGCACAAAACCTATCTGATCTCTTGCCAACAAACACTACACATTTACTGCTCTCACTACAAGAGCAATCACATCAGAAGGGAATGCAGACATCCTTAATAGGATTTGCTGTTAGTCAATGCCACAAGCTCTTTGCAATCACTCGGTTAACTCTCTATAATCAAGCTAAGAGACTACAGAGCTGCTCCTGTGAAATCTCACATTGGATGATACAAGTGGAGCTTCCCAAAATCTTGGAAGGAGGGTGGCAGTAATAGAGAAACATTTTCCTTTTCCTTACAGCTCTGCTGCTATGCTATTAGAGGAGAAACCTTCTGTAGACAGGAAGGGCCAATTCCCTCATCACAGGCATGCCTTTCAGCCACATAACCTGTTGACATGTTTTCTAACCTTTTCTAATCCTAATGTTGTTGGAAAATGGCAGTGTCTATAATTAGCTGAACAACATTTGCTTTTCAGCAACAATAAAATCTTGTATTCTCTATATGCACTTTAATTAAGTTATTGATCACAGAAAACAGCGTGGAAGACAGCTGCATTTCCCAGCAGAAACTGAACAAAGGGTCAAGTTAAACCTGGACTGTTCTTTGACTTTCTCCATATTATTTGGATACACATGCACAGAGCTTGTTTGGGGAGTTTTGTTATTGCTGTGTTTTGGCTTTCTTTTTTTAAAGAATAATCATTTTGGTGTTACCTTCTCTGTCTTAGACCATCAAGGGATCTCAGACCATAGCTGCACAGAGTAGCCTAGTGCACTACATTCCATTTTCTTCTGCAAACCCTTGAGTTAGTACCACACTACACAGTTCTACATCTACTACAGTTCTGCATTTTGTCTTCACTTCCCAGAGATACTTCCAGGCTTGCATGGGGTATACCAAAGGACAGGGTTAACACACCAGTTGCAAAGCTACTTGAAGCCCCCCAGCAAAACCAACATTTGAGACCTGTATCTGTTTCTAACCTTATTCAAATATAATTCCTTGAGGAAAAAAATATTGTTCCACAATTATTTGCCTAAGCCACTGTGAAAACCACACAGAAATATCTTGGCATATGGTGAAAGCTTGGCAATGCAGATGCAACACACATTTTCCTCTGCTCAATTGCTAGTAAGTAATTGTTTTTTGTTTTTAAAGCACAAGCTGTAGAAACAACACCTCTATTGTTTCAGTGACACTTGAGTATAAATGGAAGGAGCATATCTAGTGGCAAGGAACTGGCTCATGCTAAATTTTCATGCACTACCAATACAGGCAGGATGATCGCTAAGGCTCCAGCGACACTAAAAAACATTTAACCTTGACCCAAGTTATCTTTTTAAAGAAAATGGATAATTATTTGCATTTTATTTCTGTTTCAGCAAGTCCTGTCATTAATTGGCACATATTTCTTCTCATCAATTATCAAAGTACAGTATGCTCCAAGCTTCCTGATGATACTGCTATAAGCCTAGCAAGTCTTTAAAAATTATGGTTTGGGTTTTTTGACAACCTCCCCCCTACTCATAGCACATAGAAACATAGAATAGTTAGAGTTGGAAAGGACCTCAAGACATGCCAGACTTGTATGCACTTACAGGGCAGTTTAAAAATCCAACACCCCTAAAAAACTCAGAACCTCAAAGTGATTACAATAAGGTCTCTGAACACTGTCCCTCTTTGTCCATGCTGCTGAAATAGTCAAAATCAGCAATAGTTATGGTGCCATTTTCACAATATACACACCTGTTCAGAAAAATAGATTCTGGATAGGAAATTGAGCTAAACCAATGAAAAATTAAGCAAAAAAAAAAAAAAAAAAACCATGAAATAAAACTTATTCAATAAGGAAAGAGCAAACCAATACCACTCCTAATCATTCACTGAACTAGAAATTTACTTTTGATACAGCGAAATCAGGAAGGAGCTTCAAAAGGAACCATCAACAGTGGCTTAAAGGAAGAGAGTCCCCCATAGTTTTAAAGCAAAGGACTCCTGGTGTTTTGCAGGAATTTGAAAATCCCAAAAACTGCTCATCATGTCTAACCTCAAAGGCAGAGCAGCAGAGAAGGGATAGAATTGATTATGGTGTAGTATTCGTGTAGGTGGCAGCACATACCCAGGTACTGGAAGACAGTATTTCCAGGATAATTCAAGTCTACTGGCATAAGAGCCTTGAAAACATGGCTAGTCCTATGGGATTTCTTCCTCCCCTTTTAAAGATAAAACTTAAGTTTAGGGTAATAAAAAAAAAAAAAGAACACAGAAAAAAAACACATTCCAAGACAGATTCAAAAAGATATTCAAAGTAAAGATGCCTCATTTAAACTTTAAAAGTACATCTTGTACAGCACTGTTTGCTTCCATACATAGAAACAGACTTACAGCTAAATCTCACAAGACTCTAGCACTCTGCAGTTTTGCGTGACTGGCCCTCAAATGCAATTTAATTCCCTCGGCTAAATTAAAAATATAAAGAAGTAAAATGTATATTGAATGCTAAAAAAAAACATTTTATCAACAGCACAAGTTCTAATGCATATGGATTTTGAGATATTTGTTAATGAGCACTGTTCGGGTATTCAGTGTCAGAAAAACTCTTCCAAACCAATTAAGTTAATGCCAAGCATCTTTATAAAGAATCACAATGGAAAAACTGTCAGCTTTCATACTGGGGAAAAACAAGACCCATTCACAGAAGCATTCTGCACAAATAAAGGCATTTTAAGTGTTTTATTTGTCCATTTGGAATGATTAGTATTTATAACCAACAATATAAATCTACCCCTCAGTGAAAGACCCGACAGCTTGTTATTACCAAACATATTACAGCCTGCTGAAGGGTGAAGAATTACAGACATAAAGATTAATAACATTATATCATCATTAAATCACTTACTCTGTTCATAACAGTTTAATCATCTAACAGTATAAATTAAGATTAGAAAAAAAATAAAATCGACACTTCCAGTGATAAAATACATTTTGCTTAGTACACGATGTAATAGTACAGTTTATTACACTAGTGCATTAAAAGGACAGCTGCTTTGGAATAACTTTATCACTGCTGATCTCTCTCCTACACAAACACTGCTTGCAGTCACACAAGCTACCAGGAACACTCCAAGTATCCTACTAGGAAAATCCATCACAGATAAAAAGTTTACCAAGAACTACTTCTCCTCTACTCATGTTACTTGAATATAAGGACGTAAAATTAGATTCCTTCATATCTCCATAACTCCAAGTTACCAGTGACATCCCTTCTGAAATCAAGTAATGAACAGATTTGCATCCAAACTTCAATCATCAAATGAAACTGAAGCGGAAAAATGGCTTTTATTTTTCACCCAGTTAAGTTACTTAATACTTAGAAGTCACCTACAGAGTTTAAGTTTAGTGGGTTGAACCATTTTTCAAGGTTACTAGCATGCATGAATGTTGCATGTATGAATAATTCACAACCAATCAATAGCAGTATAACAGCTAAAAAATTTTTACTTACTAGAGATGAAATTTTAAGAACTCTTCTCTAAAAGCTAATTTGGAAAATGACCTCCATAAGAGTTTTTCAGTAATGATTTATATTTTCATTATAATTGATATTATAGAATCACAGAATCATAGAATAGTTAGGGTTGGAAAGGACCTTAAGATCATGTAGTCCTAACCCCCCTGCCAGAGGCAGGCACACCTCCCACTAAACCATGCCATCCAAGGCTATGTCCAACCTGGCCTTGAACATTCTGCATTAGATGACAACTTTGAAGACTAAAGTTAACACTTACTAGAATCAGCCTTCAAAATAAAGTGGATCAGAATATTAATCTGTAGAAATCAAAGCATACTGCAAATCTGTTTACTAGGATACTGCCTTCTACAAACACAGCCTCATAGAGCTATTAATGTCCTATCAAGCATGTGGAACTACTTGCTTGTTAATTACATAGGATGTGATTATGAAAAGTAGAAGGACACAGGTGGCATGTTCTGTTATGGCAACCAACATCATCTTCATATAAACTGACCAACAGCAAACAGAAAAAAATCAGAAGCCAACTGAATCTGGAGTGTATGTGAAGAAAACCTCATTCAGTACCGCATTATATTCTCCGAAGTCTCAATCCTTTTCTTTTTTTGTAGCACAGAAACCTGGGGAAAAAACAACCAACCAAAAAAAAAAAACCAAACCAACAACCAAACAACAACAAAAAAAAACCAACCACTGAAACAAAAAGAAAAAAAAAAAAAAAAACACCAAAAAACCACCACAAAAACACCCCCACAAACCAAACAACAAATCCCCCAAAACCCAAGCCCAGGCAATGAAGCAACAGCAAAACAGAATCACTTATTTCCAAAGGATCTGAGATACCCTCTGAACTTCACTCCATAATGCCTAGGAGAAGTTTAAAACCAGACACCATTGTGTCCATCTGACTGCCTGCCACACTAAACAATTCTGTCTACATCCACCTGCTGTCACTTACCTTATTAATTGATTGCAAGCTTTTACAGGCAAACCCTGGGGTTTTAATTATACCAGGATGCGATAGTATCCATATCTCCTCTGTGCTACAGTAATTTATCTTAAGCTAAATAAAATTATTAAGCCTTTATTTTCTGCTCTAACCTTCAGATCCATCAAAAGTGAGAGAGAGTTGCCCAAATTACTAGGAACAAAAGGCCACTTTTTCCACACATGATCTAACATGAAAATAAGCACTCTGCTTGCCAGCATCCATGATGCAAACATACAATTCTTTGTACCATGCAAAAAAACCCACAAGGATATCATTAACAAACTGCATGTTATGGTTTCTTTTCATCCATTTCAACCATTTCACTAGAAAGAGGAGGTAGTTTAGAAGTAAGGCACATTCTGCACTGCCTGATCAGCCATACGGCACATTTCCATTCCACTAAAAATATGACATATTTTGTGGCTGGCAATGAAAGTTAGAAGTAATCAGGAAAAACTAAACAAATGCACTTGGAGTATTGTACTGTCTAGCTTCAGACTGCAGCAGAAAAACAGGCAAAATATCTTTTTGGCTTTTACTATAGAAAAAATAGGTACTTCATCCAAATTTGAGAATGACAGACCTTCAAAAGTATAGGGTGACTGGCTCATAAGGCTTACTGGCATTTAATTCTTTCTTTCAGAGTGAAAGGAATGGACACAAACATACAAGTTAAAAATGTAGCTTGAATGCCTCTTTTCTTCTATTAACTTCTAAAGTTATCTTAAAAGTGACCTAGGAAGTTACAATGTTGTTATTGAGAAAGATTAAAATCTATCATTTTGTTTTCATCATTACCATGAACTAAAATTTACCCCCAAAAATCAAAGGGCAAAAACTCCAGAGCAACCAGGGGATAAAGTTACAGTCATGTTGATATCTACTCAAGTAAACCTTTAGCAAATAATAAGGACAGAATTCAGATTCCTTGCCAACAGATCAATCTCAGCATAGCATTAAGTTGTCCTCAAAGTTTGACCTGGCTCTTATCCAAAGTAATAAGAGAACTGGTTTCCCTAAATGCAAAAACCACCTCAGCTAGCTTCAACATGAAAGTTGTCAAACTGTGCAAACTCAAAGGAGCGAGTTCCAATAGCAGCCCAGCCGTTACTTGGTTGAGAAATGGTGACATTTTCCCAAAGTGGATAACCATTTAGTAGTCCTGAGGCAGAAGTGCCCTGTCAAAAAAAAGAAAAAGTTAGCTTTGTAAAATCCAATGATTGTGTTGACACTGAGCCTACTCACATGGGAGAAGACAAGGCAGAAAAATGTCAACTTTCAACATCTCACATATTTTCCACGCACAGTTGCTTCTGACTATTGCATGGAATCCACCAGTGCCTATCAGCTCTGTGAAACAGATCTAATGTCTTTTGAATGAATATATAAAAGGTTGTCCTGGGTTCAGCAGCAGCAGTCATTTTTCTCCTTCTTGGTAGCTGGTGTAGCCCTGTGTTTTTGATTTTGGGCCTGGGAACAGCACTGATAAAAACAGTGTTTTCAGTTACTGCTTGGTAATATTTTGTCTGACCAAGGACTTTCTGAGCTCTGCCAGGGAGGAGAGGAAGCTGAGAGGAAGCAGAGATAGGACACCTGACCCAAAATGATCAAAGTGGTATTCCATACCACAGCACGTCATGCCCAGGATGGAAAAACAGAGAGCAGAGACCCGGAAGGGTGGGGGTGCAGTGCTTGATCTGGCTGGGTATACTTGGTGAGCTGTTGTATTCTTTCCTTGTATTTGCCTTGTCATTATTATTATTGGTGGTAGCAGCAGTGATTTGTGTTATACCTTAGTTACTACAGTGTTCTTATCTCAAGCCGTGGGAGTTGCATTCTTTCAATTCTCCTCCCCATCCCTCCGGGATTGGGGGAAGAAAGAGGAGCGAAAGAAGTGAGGGAGCGAACTGCTTGAGGAGCTTAAATCACGACAAAGGCTCATGTTATCCTAGCTCTCAGCTTTGTAAACTTGCTGTGCAATCTGAAAGGTAAACTGGTTTTCCTCTTTATTTGTCAGGCTCCTCCAGACAACCCAACTGCCTTAAGCAGGTATGATATACCTGGCACCAATTCTCAATTACACAAAAGTCAAAATGAAAGAGAGATGTACTTTAGTCATTGAGATGAGAGGAAGAGAGGCAGTAGAACTTTCAAGTATTATTCAAGCCATTTGGAGCCATTAAAATTGAAAACAGTTTCAGGAAAAGGTACAATTTATCTTGTCAGGGTTCCACTAAACAGTATTTAGCGAAAAAAGGTACTTCAGTTTACTGGTATTCCTTAACCTAAAAGACAACTATAGACACAGGTAAAAGCAAAGAAGCATTTCAAGGAGTCAGCATAACAATTCTTTAAAGTGGATCCCACACTTCTGTCATTACACGAAAGACTTATTTGGTAAAAAAAAAAAAACCACAGAAATTTGTAGCATCATCATTTTAAAATTACACTCACTGTTTTGTGTTTTGAATTATTTATGTTCATCTTCAGTCCCCCATTCAGGTTAGCAAATATCCCATTGTACAGACAACAATCACTGTCATAAGTGTGGATGTACAAAACCCCAAACTAAACTAGATTCATTCCAGTAAATGTCTCAGGTACAACCATTTTTCTGTCTCCCAGTGTGAAAGCATAAAAAACAGCTTCTAGTGCTTACTGACATTTTAGGATGAGGGGAAGACTCAATGGCACAATTTTAAAAGAGAGTTTGCTTCAGTAGACGATCTCCCCACCTAGGATTTAAGATTCCCCATGTTTCAGGCCACACTGCAGTTGCAAAACTTACATTGGGCAAATGGATAAGACATTCAACAGAAGACCTTAAAGCCTTTTATATACTTGCACCAATATCACACCCAGCTAGGCACACAGGCGTATCTAAAGGAGAGCTTGGAACTACTTTCCTCACCAAGTGACTATGGTCAAAAGGGGTGGAGTGACAGGAAAGAAAAAACTGTGGGCAGGCTTCTCCTTAATGGTGGCCCATTTTTACAGCCCATGGTTTTTCAGTACAGGAAAGAATTATGGAAACTCAACTGAGTTTGCAAGTGGTTAACTAGCTCCACAATAAAGGCCTTATCACTTTGTTTTGAAAATCATGCAAAGGTATTTGGTGGGAACTAGATTTGTAAAATAGGCTAGTTTAGAAGTTTAATGATAAGCCTTCATTAAACAAAATTATTGGTCTCTCCAGCCCTCCTATCTCCAGCTTTGAACTGATCTTTCCAGTTATTTTCTATACCCTCTCCATTTTCCCAAGATCCCGAAAAATACTGGCAACAGAACTTGATTGGCTTAAAATAACAGAGATACTGTGGTTTAGATATGGCAAACTAATCATAGATTCATAGGATTTGGGTTGGAAGGGAACTTCAAAGGCCACCTAGAACACAGTTAATAGTACAGTTATATATAGTTATATCTAAACCATTTAGAACTGCAAGTTTCATAACTGGTTTTCTAGCTTTTTGCCTTTGTCCTTACCTGAATGTTAAGAGTAAGCGTGTGCCATGCATTATCCCGGACACCAGAAAGTCCTTTCATTAATATTTCTTCTCCGGCTGCAAAACGCACTTAAGGTCAGCAAAATGATATTTCACCCCTTTGCCAAGATTGACAAAAAATAAGCAAGCAAAAGCAAAATACCTATTTTTCAGAAGCGTTCAGAGCTGACATCTTACCAATTTCAGCTGCAGCATGGAAGGTTTTACATGCAAATGTGGACTCTCTGTTACCAGTGCATTCTCCTGTTTTGCCAGGACCTTTTTTCCACTGAAATCTCCAATGCTCCTGGGAATTCAGCCTGAGATAAGGATTCCCTCTGCTGAGAGTATGGGTTCATGAACTGTGATAGTAGCTATTGCTCTGCTTGTTCTAAGAATCTCCTTGTTTATGTTTTGGAACTTTTTTTAACTTGGAGGGTCTCAGTTGCTACATGATGTTGCTTAGTTCTAGTAAAAATTTAAACTAAACAAAATTTAGGTGCGACTGACACCTTGAGGGAAGACCTGAAAAAAATTAAGTGCTACAAGTAAAATCTTCGCTTATTTATTGGACAGTTTCAGTTGTAATTTAACATCCAGGCTCCCTTCTCAAAATATATAAAGATCACTGAAAATACCCATACAGGAAAAAATTACCACATGGTGTAACAGGTGTCTCAGTTTGAAATAATGAGATGGTTAACCAAACTCCTCTCATTTCATCTAGGAAAAATGATTTTTGCCAGCCAGAGAACCTAATTGGGTAATGTTATGTCTCATTAAAAATAAGTCCTAGAGTCAGTTCTAAACATGCATATTTTTTCACATACAGCCAAAGCTTAAGTTGTTACGGAGTTAGATATTGCAGGTTTCCTAGAAGCACTGGTATATTAAAAGAAGCTAATTAAAGCCTTATTCGTGCTACTCATCCATGGCAAAAAAGAGAACAAAAGAACCCATCTACCCAACAACAGCAAAACACCCCATAAAAAAAAAAAAAACCCAAAAAAAACCACACACATAATAAAACAAAATAATATAAATGAGGAGAAATTAAAAACCACAGCTACGAAAAAGAAGATGAGACTATTTTTATGGTCTAGTAACGTCATTATAGGCTGTCTTTGTATCTAATAAACTGTAAATCTAGAAGTTACGGTTAACTTATGAGAAACTACTGAAAATTTTAATTTACCACTCAGGAAGTGATGGGAAATGCCACTATTTCAAAGCAAATTAAAAAGAACTTTTGGTTACTGAGAAAGTATTATTACGTACACTTTCATATGCCTATCAAGTGCTCTACAGATGAACACAGATAGAATAAGCTCTCATTCCACTGAGCTACAGTAACAGTAGAATGTATAATTTGTGGAAACAGTAGGCCATTCACCATTGCCTAGGCCAGATGTATACACATTGTCTTGCACTGCTCTACAAAATAGGCATTTCAAGCAGGATTTTCTTTTCAGGTGTAGCATAAGAATACAAATCAAACCTTTCTGTATTTAATATTTTTTCAGCATGCACCTGCATTTTATATATACTTATAATTTAATCATAAAAATATTTATTATAAGCAAAACAATTTACAATTGCTAGTGTAAAATAGACTTTGTTAGCGCAAAAAAAAAATTAAAAAAATCCAGAAAGCTGAGGCTGAGAGGTGGACTAGCCAGCAGATGCTCTACACACACACACATTGAGGCAGTTAGTAGAGCAAAATAGGTTAAGTTCATAAGTGATGACACCTGAATTATGAAATCTGAATGTTAGCTATTTTTATCAAGGCTATCAAAATGACATGTCCATATATAATCATCCATCTTAGCAAAGAGCTGCTTACCTAGGTCACCAGTGACTCTGTAGGTGCCATCTGAATAAACCCAGAAGAAAACTCCTTTGGTACGTCGAACATAAATCCCACCATTATCAACTCTTCCTGCAACAAATACACCCCCATCACGCTGCTTTTCTATGTAGATGTCACAAGTGACTGTCATGTTTACCCTGGAAGAGAAGTTTAGTGTTTTAAGAAGCAATAATTGATTTTGGTTTTTGAAGTAGGCAGTAAGTAGAAGAGCATTCCCTAAATTGTACAGCAAACTGTTTGAGAAAGATTTAGTAATCCTAATTGTGACAAACCTTTTTAAACAGAATGTTCAAACATGTTGAGATTATTTGGTTTTCCTGAAGTTACACTTCAAGCATTTGAAGGCTCAATGATTGAATCAAAGGAAAATAAACCCAGACAGAAAGGCCTTTTAAAGAAACAAATTAAAAGAATTCCAAATAGAAGAAAAAGTCTTAAGCATAAAGTTTATTCCTGTTTACTACTACTAAACCCATTAGTTAACAGGCTCTTTCCCAAAGGCTTTTTAATTTTAAATAAACATTATTCTAAAATATGATGTTGCTTGATTCCATCAATCATAACCATACTCTGATCAAACCAGTAAATCTCAGTCATGTTTACCCATAACTAAAACTGTTTTAACCAGCAGTTGAATCAAATCCACACAATTCTAGGAACTGCTCAGAAGATGGCAGCCTGCAACAAATAACCAAACGAACACCAAAGCCATTTCATTGATATGAAATTAATCAAGTCACAAATAATCAAGAAGAAAACTCAAAATCAACTAATTTAATCTGAATCAAAATTTTGTCCATTTAAAAACAAACTGAAACTCAGTGCACACTTTGAATCAGGATTTTGACTTGTTTTTTTAGTATGCTGACCCAGACCCATTATTCTGAAAAATCAGCTTGAAGAAATAATGCCCAGTAGGACATTAGTTATAATTCCAAGACAGTGCAGCAGTGGGCCAAGCTATCAAGAGATAAGTTGGACTCTCCATCTTTGGATGTTTTTATGAGTCATTTAGACATAGACTCAGTTGATCTCGTAGAGCTGACAATAGCCCTGAGCAGGGCTCAATGACTTTTTAAAGTCACTTTTAAATCATCATTTCTACATGTCTACAGAAAGCCTGAATGCAAAAGCCTGCTATCCAAGAGAACGGAGGCTTGTGACACATTAAGTAATCATAATTCACATTGGTAAGAGGGACATTTCCCCAGATGTCACAAGAAAATAGTATTTACATACCACTTAAAATTTCCTATGAGGCTGATGGTCTGATCTGCATCAGAAGCCCAAGTGATGGGTCTCTGAACCACCACCTGGCGGAGCGTGAACACATGATCTCCTGGGTCAGAAGCATTTATGAAGTATTCAAATACACCTGTCTGATCTGCAAAATTTGGGGCTTCACTGAAAGGTGGATTACCTGTTCAGAGAATAAATACACATTAACACCAAAACATTCTTTTTATCCTCCGTATTCTTGTTTTCAGAAGTTTCCTCTGAAAATATTCTCCAGAATTTGGAATTATATTATCAGATTGCAGGCTTCAAAACTGAAGTTTTGGGAGTTTGAAGGGGATTTTAGTTTTGATTTTGTTTTAAAGCAGATCCCAGTTTTTCAAATACATGAACAAAGTAAATTATCACATTCCTCATCTTCCTGCCAAAAACTAGGTCACTACTGTGATGAGCTATATGATTTGCATCAAGAATTTTAAAACTATTAGTGACCTCCCAGTTAAGACACAGAATTAAATACACCTCACTGCAAATGAAGAATACAGGTATAAGAGTGTTGGAGAAGCAGGTATAAACAAACAAAAACAAAACACACATTCAGACTTTCATTAGGGGACTCAACGTAATTATTATTGCCCTTCTACATTAAGACATATCTCTGTGTGAATTAAAATTTTTTATAAGAGAATTCTGACTTACGAATATTGAAATCATCTTTGTAATTTGAAGGGAAGGGCTGAGGTGGTGGAGGCTCTGGGTAACCACATTTCTGCCCAGTTTTGAGTGTGGTTAATGTATAGACTTCATCCACATTTAAATCTAAAGAAAAACTTCCCTTCCACACCTGTAATTAAAGAAAGCTCAAGCTGCAAAAAAAAAAATCAAACTAAATAACAAAATATCCAAGTTCCTGAATTAAAGGAGATCCTTTAAAGTCCTAATTTAAGGCAAAAATCCTGTATCCTTGCCTCAGCATTTAGTATTGCCAAGCTGGTTTTAAATTTTTTTCCCCTAATATTGTTTATTAACTCCAGGTAAGCTTAGATATAGCTAGTAAAATTGACATCAAAAGAGCTAATAAAACATCCCCTAATTATGCAATTTAAGATTGAAAGTCAAGGACTACCAGCAAAGGGGGAAGAAACACCTGAAATTGCAGACTGTAACTAAAACCAACAGACTTACCTTTACAGGATGGAGTTGCTGGAAAAGATTAGAGCTTCCAGATTCAAAATCAAGTCTAGAATGCCACACCTGAAGGGTTTTCACCATGTACTATAACGAAACACAATATAAAATAAAAAAATAAAAAAATTAACAAAGTAAAAAAAACCCCAACGAACAAATAAAAAAACCCAACAAGCAAATCAGCAGAACAGAGCAGCCGCCCTTAGAATAAATCCTAAAGAAAAATCCAATTGCATTTCTGTTCTGGGGAATTTCTTCTTCAAGACATAGATGATTAGGCAGGGAGGTAGTAATTCTACAAATTCAGTTATGATGTTACATCTCATGGTAAAAAGCAGAACTAGGATACTTAACACTTTTCTAGGAGTACAACAGCCTCTGGTACTGGAGGTAAAGACCTCCAGTCTCTTGCTAACCTGCGATGTTGTTTTGTATTTATTTGATCATGGATAGCAATTCATTCTACAACACTGATCAAATGTATTCAAGCTCTACTTACAAATGACCCTTTGAGGTAGAAAGTTGCTCTCTGAGGCCTCACAGTGAAATGAGCCAGTGGAGGCCTGATACATTGGGAGTGATTGTAAGTCTGAATAAAAAAAATAATGCAACAAAGTAACATACGTTAGTGGAATGAATTTATCACCTGGCATTGTTCATGAAAAACACACAGCATGAACTGAAATGAAAACAGCAACACAGGACCAATCTGCAGCTATTTATTTCATTGTTATCTTCGTTACTACAACTATATCAGCATAATAATTTTATTTTGACTACTGCTTAAAAAAAACAAAAGCATGATATATTTCCTCCCAGTGTGTGTCAGCAAATTAAAGCCAACTGGTGTTATAAAGATGACATATCATCAGTCTCCACGAGCATTCAACTAGCTTTTCTAGCTTATATCTAAGTTTAGATAGAAAAAGCTACCTTTAGTGTTCTCACTCGCAAAGCTACAAGCATTACAGAAGATACTTCACAGATAATGAACCACATAAATCAGGACAGGTTCTTAATAACAAGACATTTCCTTTGTCTCTTCTAGTTCCTCAGAATTCCTAATGCACATACCATAGTTTCAATTATGATGGTAAGGTTTCCTAAGCCATCTGTCAGGGCTACAAAACTCCCTCCTCCGTCTAAGTGTCCATCCACTTGCAAGTATGACCAGCCTGGTTGAGTAAACTGTGTTGTGTGGGCTAAGGCAAATCAGAATAAAAATCAGAAGAAAGTAATTAAGTCTTAAAAAATAATACCATTTGTGA
>JASSUY010024402.1:0-11434 GCA_032466535.1 Forpus xanthops
CCCCCCCCAGCCCCCACCTCCGCGGCGCGCGCGGGTGCCCTTACCCGGCCGCTCCGCCCCCGCCGTCCGCGGTCGCGCTCCCTGGTGCTGCCGTTGTGTCCGGCGCTCCTATGGCGCTGAAGCGGATACAGAAAGTGAGTGGGGCCGAGCAGCGGGACGGGAGTAGAGTGTGGCGGAGAGGCGAGGGGAGGGCTGTAGCAACCCCGCTGCTACCCGGGAGTGGCGGCGGGCCGCGGCCAGCGGGAGGCGTTGCAGGAGCCACTGCCCGGCGTTGTTTCCGCCTGGGGCCTGTCCTGCTTTCCGTCGCCCAGGCTGTGTCCCTGTTGTTGTCTGCCGGCTGCCGGAGCTGGTCCCGCGGGCCACTTCAGGGGGCGGAGGGGGTGAGCTCGGTGTGAGGCGCAGCTGTCCTGGACAGGGCGGTCGTGAGGTGGAGAAAGGGTGGGTTCTTGGGCTCCCGAGGTTTCGGGACTCTTTGCCTTCTTGAAGCCCCCCTACCTCGAGTCAGTGTTTTGAACAGTCCGTAATAAAACATCTGACTGTGATATAGTAGGTGAAAGGGGACGTTATGTTAACGAGTTATCATTAGTACAGCTTTGAGTAAGATGCGTGTTGCCAAAACACTGCTCTCATGTTATGCACAGCATGGTCAGCTCTGTGCATAAGTTTTTTTTTCCAGATTAAGAAGTGGAAAGAAGTGCAGTCAGTCCAGTACTTGATATGACCTTTTCATGCATCCCAGTTGTAGAGTTTTGTAAATGATTGATCAGGTTTTAATTATGGAGTAAATTTACAGATTTCCTTTTGTTTGGTAAGACCCAACTGGTCACTATCCAGTACAGACAAAAGAAGGACTTTGTATGGTGAACATAGAAGTTGAGGTAATGTTAGTGCCCCGGCCACGTTATATAATATGTGGTACTTTGTTGCTGTTGATATACCATGTTTAGTCGGTGTTTGTGCTGTTCTGATTCTGTGACTGTGCTCCAATTTCTTGCTATATATTCTCTTTTGCTATTTGAAAATGTTAGTATTATAGAAACGTTTTTTATTTTCTGGTAAGGTGAGCAGTCAAAGGAAAATTTTAAGTTCTGGTATTTTTGAGATGGAGTGGTAGTTCATGACTTTCCAAATGAGGTCCTGCTAGAATAAGTTTTTTGCATTTTTCTCTCTTGCCACATTCCCTGTGTAACATTCTGCTTTCAAGACTTCTATATATATTGACAACACCTCATTTTGTTTAGTGTCACATTTAAAAACATTGTGTTTGATATAAAATAACGGGTAGACTATTATTTATGAAAGGTTCTTTCATTCTGCTAACCTTATTAGATTCTGTTTCTACACTTTGAAAGGGAAGGAAATTATTACCAGGATGCTGATTTCATGGTAGTGTAAGAAGTTCTGATTGCACAGTAACTTCAGTGTGGAGCCTGAAGGGATGTCAGGGAAAGACCTACAAAAAGAGCTGAGATTAGGTTCAGAATTAGTTACTTCTTGCTTCTAGTTTGCTTCAGAAATAACTATTACTGGATTTTTAGTTGTGGGTTTGGGTTTTTTTGTTTGTTTTGAGTGGAGTGTTTTGGTTTTGGGGTTATTCTTGCTGGGGTATTTTGTTTGTTTATATTGTTCGGTGAGGGTTTTTTGTTTTTTGTTTTTTTTTAGGTTCTGGTTTGTTTTTTGGTTGGTGGTTTTGTTTTGTTTTGTTTTTTTTGTTTAATATTTCTTTTTAATACCCTTATCAGTGTCTGCTGCCTTTCCAGGGCAAGAAAAAATACTACTAGAGGGATTTGGTCAGCAGCTTGCCTCTGGAGCAGTGGAAGAGGAAATTGGCAAGGAAATAAGATGGTTTCAAAAGGAAAGTTAAAGGGGAGAAGTTTGGAAAGACAGACTATCTTGATGACATGGTAATATGTAGAGCTTTCCTGAATATTACAAAACTGGAAGTTTAATGCCAGATGAAATATATTTGTATGATGATGTGTTCATCCAGTCTAACTTTCTGATGTTCCAGACCAGCTGTAAAGGTTGGTAGCTATGGTGTATCTCATCAATAGTAAGGGATAATATCTGGAGTAGAGGAAATACTGTAGGGATTTCATAGTTTCACAAAATGCATGGAGGAACTCTTTGGAAAACCAAGTGCTGTCAGGAAACACAATGGTATTACTTGGGAGCTTGTCAGTCCAGACCTACTGTCTGAAGTTAAGCTTAGATAGTTTGAGGGTAATTGGGATTTGTACTTCTGAATTAAAGGAGTCTTGGTGGCAAGCTTGAGTGTTTGTTCATAATTATTTTGATAGCTTGTATGTTCAGAATGATAGCACCTACAGAGAAGCAAAGCTATAATACAGGAATGTTAGTAGCATATTCTGCCTTACACTGGTTGGGACTTCAATTTCTAAATAATGTTGCCATTATGAACTGCTTCATTGCATCCTGTCTTCTGTTGATCAGCCTTGAGGGGCTCCTCAGAGGAGGACAGCATTGTGGACTTCAAGACTACACAGTAGGAATGGAAAGATGTTTCCTATTCAGGACTTTTCTTAAAAAGTGAGCAACTGAGTAACCAATGAAGAAGCAGAACACTGAATACAAAGGTACATTCAGCTTAGTGCTGGGCATGGAAGAGCAGTGAGAATGTGAAGCCCTGTTGTGCAAGCACAGCCATCAGTGTCGCCTCCATGGCAAATTCGTCTCAAACTTCCTCAGAAGGATGGGGAAGTCTTACTCATCTTATGCTGAGAAATGTGTTATTTTATTTCATCAGTGCTTTGCTTTGCTGTTGTATGAAAGAGTGAGGTACAGTGTTTCTGTGCTGTCAAACACTTTAGCCTGTGCTCTGTGTGTAGTGTAGAATAGATGTTCCTTGGGGCAGGAGCTGCTTTTCTGTAGTC
Organism: Forpus xanthops; assembly: GCA_032466535.1. Lineage (NCBI taxonomy): Eukaryota > Metazoa > Chordata > Aves > Psittaciformes > Psittacidae > Forpus > Forpus xanthops. The sequence continues at coordinate 2,895 of JASSUY010024402.1, forward strand.
ATTGATGTACCAATGAAAGAAAAACACATGGTTTTGTGAGCCTTGTAAATTCCAGGTGTTGCATATTATGAAAGCAAAACAAAAAACATAGGTTTGGTTGGCAAGGGATATTGTTTAGAAGTTTTATTGGTGCCACCTCTGGAAATCAAGGTATCATGGCTTTGTGAGGATATAAATTAACAGACTGTCAGGTTATGCCTGTTAGTTCATGGGTCAGTTCTGCCCATTTATCCTATACAGGATCATTTTTCTGAGACTCCTGTAATGAGTTCTTGGTTATTGTATCTAGTTGTGATTTTGTTGCCTTATCAGTTAAGTATTACAGTTTAAGAAACTTTTTGTCATCATAAAACCTATACTTCGTTGTGCTCCTCTAGTATTAATGGTGGTTGATACGCTGCTGGTTAATGGCTCAGGCTGTTTTGAAATACCTCTAAAACCATTATTTGCTTTTATTCTAAGCATAAAAAACCTTTTTACTTGAAAGAGATTTTGAAACCAGTTAGAGATGCATTTGAAGACTGGTTTAAAAATAGCTGCTGTTCTTTATCTCACTTGTGCATACTGCCTGATTGTTTTTCTCCTACAACTTGGTAAGAATAGAAGCATTCAAACATTTAGATATGTCAGTGGACTATATGCCTGTTTGTTTCAGTCTGTGTTTCATGTATGTGCAAACTAACAGGACCTACTGACTTGAATATTGATGTTGAAAATAACTTATAACTGTAAATTGACTCTAGTAAATAAAATTTTATCAATATTTGTGGTTTAGGTTTTGACTTTAAACTGAGTCACATGCTGTCTTTAGATGGTAACAAGCATACTGAGGAAACTTTTTTGGATCTGTAATGCAAGTGGTTTAATTTGCTTTTAAAATATCAGCTGTGATATCAGCAACATCTTTTTTTTTTTTTTTGCTTAAGGACAATGTATGAAATAGAATATGTACTTTATTAGTTAGGCTTACCTTTACATCAATAAATGTTATGACAAACTTTTTTTTTACATTTACTAAATTTATGAAGAACAGAGAATGTTTTAACTAGCCAAAGTCTAATCACTGGGCTTTTTTTGGCAGCTGGTTCCAAACAGCATTAATATAATAGCAGCAGTGTATGCTTGCAATTGGTAGGAAATGAGTTTGTGGTCTACAGTGCAAGAAATGAAGAACATAGCTGGCAAATATAAAAACCTTATTTAAATAACAGTGTGGTAAAGGGTTCTGGTTGTGGGTTTGTGTTGCTTAGAGAATTAAAAAAGCTTTTAGTAATGCTGCCTGCAGTTCGTTTTGGTTTCCTGATAGTCTGCAGTCTTTTTTCAGACTTTTTTAAGGGGGGGGGGGTGACGGGGACATTTTAGAGCTGCTTTTTTTTCCCTACTCATAGTCGTTGAGTGCTATCCTGAGAATATTTTATCTACTTGTTATCCAAGTATTCTTTACAATCTTGTTCCAGTAGCTTTTTAGGAGAGGAGCCTGACAGCTGATGAAACATGTAAGTGTTAAACTGGTCTTCCACTCTTCACCATGAAATAATTGACAATGGGTACTAGTCTGCACATTCAGAAGTATTTCCAGCATTTGTAGCTTACCATAGCATGTGTTTTACTTGTCAAACTTGATTTTTTTAATTTTTTGCCTCATGCTGCCAACAGAACTATTCTACAGTGCATGTGGTGCAATGAAAGGTGATAATAGCAAAGCTTTGCTGTGATCACTTCCAGTAATTCTTGTTTAGCATTTGCAGCATTATGTTAATATTTTCCTATTAGCTACACTTAGTCACAGGTCTGGCTTACTTTGTGCTCTGCTGCTATTCTGTAGTTACAAATAGAAGTAGTTTGCTATAGCACCCGTTCATTGCAGCTACGTATAGGTGTAGAATTAACGAGTATTTAGAATTAACATAGGCATAAAATTAACAGTATTCTACTCTGTACTATTTCTTGTGTTTGAGAGGATTAGAATATTTATTTCTATCATTGTCCTCAGCTTAGCTGTTTTCCCTGTACAAGTTTATCCTTACTGTATTGGGGTGGTGTGGCATGTGTCAGAGCTCATGATAGATGCTTTTATGCTGTGACATTTAGTAGTGTTTGAAGTAACTGATACTTCTGTTTGCATCTCCTGCAGACAAAATTTGGGGTTTATGTACTCTTGTAAAAATGCTGTGCTGGTGTACGCTGTCATTTCTAGCATTGACTTTCTCTTTTGAAACTGAATCTGCACTGCTTTGAGTTATAGATCCTGTTTGTTAGCTATTGTACATCGAAGTCTTGCACCAGCATTTTCTATACCAGTGACTAAAAATGCTGATACAGACAAGCCCTTGAAGTAACCAGACCTGCATCATGCAGCTTCATGGTGAGAGTTCATAAAACACGGACAAAGTTGCTGGAATCAATGAACTTAATTACTAGGAAGTCTCCATGAGGTTTCAGCACATTGTACTTTGAATAACTCTTCAGCCTTTCTAATGTAACAAAGCAAAGTTTTAGACTTCTTGTGAAGAGAATTTTAACTGCTTTGTATAGATAATTCCTGTATTCAACTTAGAATTATTTTGTGAATATGTAAAGTCTTGAAGCAGTTTTCCTCTGTCTACTTACTCTTGAGAATTATAACAACTGCTCTGCAGTGTTCTGTTCTGGACATTGGAAAATCAGGTGAACTCAGACATTGTCTCCTTGCACCATTTCAAAAAGATGTAGGAGATCTTGAAATCCAAATCTTATAGCCCTCCAGATAATTTTGCTTTGAATATGAAGCTTCAGAGCATAAATAATAATATAAATCTGATTTAGTTCTTTGTTTTTCCACAGCTTGATCTGAGCTTCTGTATGTAAAGGCTCAATTAACACTATCAATTTCAGTTTACCAAGTTTGATCGTGTTACTGATAATATTTTGAAACCGCATTTAGCTTCAGTACGATATTTCTTATGATTGGAAAACATGACTTGAATTAGCTTTCTTATTATTTTGAAATTTGGTCTGGCTTTGTTTCCTAGCTGCAGAAGCTCTTGGAATGTATTTGTTACCATTGCTATGGTCTAGGGAAATTGGTTGAAAAGAGCCTCTTCATTCTTCATCATTGTTAGGGAAATAACTGATAACAGGGGTTGGTGGTTCTGAGTCTCATCCAGGTATGATTAAAAGCCAGGGTGTTTTTCATCATGGACAAATTTCTGTGCCTTTCGCCTGCACAAATTGAGAATGCATACCTGAGGGGACTTAACCTAGTTCCTGCCAATTCTGAAGTACATATGAAAGAAAACCAAGTTGTGTGGTGTTGGGGCATGTGAAGATCTTGACTCTCATAGACTTGTGACTCCAAAATGAAGTGCTTGCATGGCAGGTCACACATGCTTTAAGGAGTGTTTGTATATATTTTAGAGACTTTCTGAAGAGCTTAAGCTGAATATTTTTTTTCCTGTCATTGCCTTTAATTTAATAGTTGGTGACCACTCTAAAATACATGGTTCTTATGCTCTGATTTGGCTAACAGTCTTGTGTAGTTTAGCTTTTTTTTTTTTTTTTTTTTTTTGACTGACTGTACAAGGCTTACTGTTCTCTTGTTGGGTTAGATTGTGAGTTGCAAATTAGAGAGTGGTGGTAACAGCTCTGCTGCTGGTAATGCTTGTTACGAAGCTCATGACTCTTGGAAACTTGAGACTTGCTGACTGCCTTAGTGTACTGGCAATGACTTAGTTTTGCATAGATTACTGGTTCTCTGTATCACTCTCTTAGTGAAATTTGAATCCTCTGATTAAAAATGGAACTGCACTTTTAAAGGGTTTTGCTGTTGCCTTTATTAGTCAAAGACTACGCTTGCAGTGTTGTTTCTGGACCAGTGTACAATTTCACCAACAGAGTAAAGTTAAAGACAGACGAGTAATGCTAGTTGGCAACTGGAGCTATTTCAGTTTATGAAAGAACTGTCTCTTTTGCTTTAAATCACAAGGATTGTGAAGAGTGACTTCAGAGCAAGTAGTAACATTTCTACTGTATTTTGGCTGAAGATATGCCTTTCTTTGTGTTCAGAGCCACAAGTGAACCTGTAAGCAGTGTAAGAAGTAAGAATTTAGGTGCCAGGCCTATGGTAAATTGAGTCCCTCAGAGTAATGTGTAAGTTGAAATGTTTACTGGATGTCTTAAATGGATAAATATATCACAGCAGCTGAGAAGTGCAGTTTTAACCCTTCAAATTGTGTGTAAGATCTGATTGCGTTATGTACATGAATTTCACACTTGAGCTCAACTTAGATTTTATTTAAACCTTGGATTTTTAGAAGTAGTTGACTTGACTAATGATTTTTAATAGAAATGTTTCCACTGTTACTCCTTAAATTAAAATATTTGCAGTCCTGCTTATGCCCACTGTTGACTTGAATGTGTATGCTTTGAGTAGTTACTTGGGTGACTTAGGAGCAGTGGTTTAGCCCACATCTTCTAGCTTATTTCTATGGAAATATTTGCACATAATAATTAAACTTATTGCAGCATAGTTCCTATCAGCTTAGAATTGGTAAAAAGTTGTTGTTAGTATGGTAAAATTTCAGACATCAAAAGTAGTACCTTGAATTAAAAAAAAAAAAAATGAACCAACATCAGTGGTTTGGTTTGCATTTCATATAGGGATGACAAGGTGAAAAGCTGAGCTGGTTTTGCATAATAGTTTTAAATTATTTGGGACTGTGTGGACTCCCGCAAGGGAAATAAATCAGTTGATCTGCAAAAGCTTCTCTGAATGCTTAAATTTCAACTTTCCTGGCAGCTTTTTAGTAGTTGGTTTGGGGTTGGGGATTTTTTTTTTTTTTTTTTTTTGTTTTGTTTTTTTTTTTGTTTTGGCTGTTTTTTTTTTTTTTAGGGGGGAGAGGAATGAAAGGGGAGAGGCCTGCAGTGTAGAGCTAGTATTTTCCTTTATTTTCTAGTTTACTCAGGACCCTTTATGTTGTGTTCATATATCAGCTCTGGGCAGACTACAAGCATTTTATGAGCTAGCTTTAACTCAGTGTGCAAAGATTAGGCCAATGCAAGATGCTTTTGTAAAAGCAAAGGGAATAGTCAGATTAACACATAAATTTCTAAATTAGCAGTGAGTTTACAGACAAATCAAGAAACCCTTTGTTGTCCTCATTCCTTCTACTCTCCCCTCCTTGTCTATTTCAGTATAACCAGCTTATTCTGATCTTGGCTATAAGTCTGAAGTGCTTCTAGACACTAATTGATAGCACAATGTTTTTAGCAGCAGATCTGTCTGGCAAAAACTGCTTTTGGTATCAATGGGCATTTCAAGTGTAGGTTTCTTTAAGAATACCACAGGCCTATTTAATAAGATCTTGTTTGTGTTTTTACGTTTGACATGGTGGTGTTGAGTGGTACATATTTTCTTTTACATACATGTCTTTCAAGTATTGATGTGTTTCTTACAGGAGCTAAGTGATCTGCAGCGAGACCCACCGGCCCACTGTTCTGCTGGACCTGTTGGAGATGACTGTAAGCTGTTAATAAAACCTTGTCACAGTTGACTTTTTTTATTATTATTACAAAAAAAGCTCAGAAAATCTCAAATTGTTTTATTTTTTTGACTTTCAGTGTTTCACTGGCAAGCAACAATTATGGGACCTGTAAGTACGTAAATCATGCCCCTTAGAAAGTAGACCTTGTTCTCCTTTTTGTAATGGAAGAATTCATTTGGGTTTCTGTAAACATGGCAGTCAAATTCAGCTGTGTTATGTATAGATTAAAGATGAAGGGTGATACTGTTCTTACTAGTCTGTTACTAATGTATTTCTGAACTGTTTGAAAATCTGTCCTTTTCACAAAGTTAGGGGTGCTTAATCAGTCATCTGCAATGTTTGAATTGTTGGCGTGTGCTCCAGAGTGAAAAGCTTGCTTTTCAAAGGTTATCATTTCAGTTCTGTAAGGTTTATCCACTTGGAAGGAAGAAGAGTGGGTATAATCCAATGTTGAAATTGGTAATTGTAAATAAGAGTGGAGTTGCACAGGATGTTTTGGGGGCTTTTAGGTAGAGCTTATTTGATTGTTGCAATGTGGATATGGCAAAATAATGGCTTTTGCAAACTGTAGATCAGCAGCTGCAGGAACTTTGTTTTCTGTGCAAGAAAGGCCTGCTTTTCTTGGGTTGAGAGAGATCTCTTAAATACTCCATTTATTATTCTTGTCAAGGAAATTTCATAAGAAAGGACAAAGCTTAAGAACAAAATTTTAAACAAAAATTGAGAAGAGTTTTAGCAAAAACAATAAAAAAAAAGCATAACTTCATTAAAGGAGTGTTTATTAATATCATGGTAAGGGGTGTATGTATATATACTTGGCAGTTCCTTCTGGAATTTGGTTTAAATGCTGAGCTGAATGTGTGAGTTGAAGTTTTGAGACTATGCTTAATCTATTAGAGATGCAGCATCACATGGTGGAGAGCAGTGAAATTGTCTGCTTGGAGACTTCAGCATGGCTGCTCTGAAGCATTGGAAGATCAGTTGCAAATTTACTGGTCATATGCTGGAGTCTGTTGTCCAACTTGTCAATAGCTCAGTGGCAACTGAAGTGACTGTGGCACATTCTTCTGTAGAGTATTAATGCTTTTGGCATTTTCCTTTAACAACTGTGTTCTTTCACATACAAAGTCACTTGACCCTTGCCCTTTTGTGCTGCTTAAAGATGAATGGCAAAAAAGCGAAGAAGGCAGGACATAACAAAAGCTTATGTACTAATCACCACCAATAAGGTCTCTGTCCTGAATGGCTTTAACCTGCATAAGGAAATACTAGCATATAAATCCCAACTTAAATTCAACGTTTTCTTCTTAGTTGCAATTCACTCTTCATATTCTGTAGTGGAAAATGCTCTTTGCTTCAATTTCTTCAGATTTCTCTAGTTAGGTTGGCAAGGGATGCTTGTTCTTGTCCTTTTCTCAGCCATATCTGCTGAGATAGAAGTAAAGAACATTTTCAAGATATTAATCCTTTATCTTGATAACAGAAGGGAATAGGGATGCACATCCTGTATGTTCCCTGATGACATGAGGAAAGCACAGGTCTAAAGCTTACCCTCAGAATTCACTTCCTATGTGAGGAAGTAGGGTAATCTTTTCTCCAGCCTATGAGCATCATAAAATTGTTTTATATACACTACTCATCAAACATGATGTGACTTCACTTTGCCTTTTCTCTGACACTGAACTTGTCTCATCTTCAGTTTATTTTAACTTTGACAAATCTATTTACAGTGCATGCAAGGAGTTCTTTCAGACCTAATTGGCAGTACAGCAGCAATCTCATGATAGCTCATGTTGACGTCTTAGTAATACTTTACATAACCTACCTTACATTGCAACACTGTCTGCATTTTGAGTAAGACAACATGTGTTAGTGGAACATTTGTGGTCTTACCTTGTATTCATCTCTAAAGTGGTAATTTTCTCTTACTTCCAAAGTACACATTTTATTTAAAAAAGTCTGCTTTTGCTTCCATTAGAAGGCCTAAAACTTGATCTTTTGCAGCTTTGCTGAGATAGAGTTCCTATGTTGCTCTTTTAAACTTATCAAGTGATGAGAGAGGTTTTCTTTTATTTGAAACAGCAGCACTGCTCTCTATAATTTAGTGTTGAGACTTTTCCCCTCACTTTTCTACTTAATAAAAATGGACGATTTCCTCAACAGACAGCTGCAACAAAGTTATTTCTTTCTATTAACTGTCTGCAACCTGGACCTAAACCTGTGCACATGTTCTCTAACAAAATGCATGTTCACAGATTTGCACAGGTCACAAAGATGTTGTGTGTTTTAAAACTCCCTGATGTCATCATGATCAACTGAATTATGTTGGAAAATCCTACTCTTTGCATCTGCAAAGAGATACCACTTCTTAAGGTAAGTATATTTGTAGCTTAAGGATGGAGGAGGAGGAGGAGGATCAGAGCAGCTGTGGTGTTGCATGGAGGCAGGACTTGGAAGATCTGCTCTGGGTTTTGTATTTCCCTTGGTGCAGTGGAGCTCATGGATCAGTCATTTTGAAGCTACACCAGTCCGACACTGCTCCTTCCCCTTCTCTTCCCAAGAAGGGCAACACTCTGTAGCCATGTTGTACTACTGCAGTAGTAGCCATGGTTGATGCTATTGTACCTGTGCACGAGGATGGGAGGGCTCAATTCCCTCTGTGCCTTCCCAGTACACAGCCTATAGCGGGCTGTGGCCCATAGTGTAGGCTGTGTAATGGGTGAAAAAAATCATTTTTTCAGTGATATCACAGCTTTGGGATGTTGTCTGTGTTCAGAAGAGAAATTCCAAAGTACCTGAAATATATTAATGTGTTGTTTTTGTTCTTTTTTTTTTTTTTTCCCAGCCTGATAGTGCATATCAAGGAGGAGTATTTTTTCTTACAGTACACTTTCCAACAGACTATCCTTTCAAACCACCAAAGGTAAGGCCTTACATTAAAACTTACGTGGTTTTGTGTTTTGGTTTTTGTGGATTTTTTTTTTTTTTTTTGGGGGGGGGGGGGATGTTGGGTTTTTG
>JASSUY010024404.1:0-20374 GCA_032466535.1 Forpus xanthops
ACCATAACTATAAACACTGTTGTTATCAGCACTGTTCCTAAGCTGAAAATCCAAAACACAGTGCTACACCAGCTACTACTTAAAGAAAAATGACTGCTGTTGCTGAACCCATGACAAACACCCTTGTAACATCAGGGACAAGGAGCTGTGGTTTCTCAACCTTCTATGTGGTGCTGGCATGGAATTTGTAATGGAATTCCTGTAACTCTACAAAATTGATAGAATAATGAATAATCACAACTTACTGGAGGAATTAGATACATTCCCATTCTAAATTTTGGTTTAATCAGAGTTATTCTTACAAACTTTTTGCTCTGTATCTTCTGACAGATAAGCTCAATTTCTCATTTAATTATTCAACCATTTCTATCTTTTTTATTTTTGCATACTGATATTTTTCGTTCAATTTTCAAAATTTACTCTAAGACATGACATGTTCGACTTTGACTAAGAGTAAAATAATAAATATTAAAATCAAATCATATTTTTATTACATATGCACAGTTCTTATTTGGGGGGGGTTAAGTCTAAAGATCTGAACCAGCTTGTAAATGTCTGACCATTTGTTGATTCTGACTTCCCACTCTGCTAAGTACTCTGTGTGAATGTACAATCTGGAGTTCAGCTGAAAAGGGATAATTTTCATACTCATACATTGCACTTGTCTAGCAAACAAAAATCAAACTGAATGCACAGCACTCAGCGAGCGAAAGAACAGCGATTCAGTGTGGTGATGAAGGCTGGCACAAGCCTGAAGGCTCAGTTATTAGAATTAACCTGATTTAGAGAAGAACTTGGCTGCCTTATTAGAACATTGCCAGACCTTATGTTGAATACAGAAGGTAAGAGATGACTAATTTGAGATTTATTGAAGTTTTATTCTGCTCTAGCTGAAGTGGACTGAGCAAGTGAAAGGCAGAGAGGTTTCTGAAACAGAAACCATCACACTTATGGTATAAGCCAAATGTAAAGTTTCAAGTGTCACTTCTTATCACCTCATGGGCCTTGTTAGTTTCCTGAGACCAGGTGGGACTACAGTAAGAATCATAATATTAAAAGAAATTTCTTTTACTGTCAAAAATGTGGTAGACATGGTAGACATCTGAATTTTTTTATTAAATGTAAGGAGTAGTGTCCTGATCTCCTAGCACTCAGTGGCATTCATTTTCAGGGATGCTAGTTCAACTTCCTACAGCTGTGCTTTTATGACTGACTGTCCTGAGCACAGAGCCTAACATAGGAATTCGGTCTTCCTACTCTTTACACAGCACACAACATATGTTCAGATCTCAACACATATGTGTGCACTCTTTTAAGCCTTCTCCCCTTGCCAGATGATTGTCTTGAGTTTGACAGTAATCCCCTTGCCTGGGACATAATTCCTGTCTTTAATGTGGAAAGAACCTGAAAGATGGAAGACATCTTCTTTACTTCTATAAGCAGTTTTGGATGAATGTAGCTTACCCTCTTTGACAGTTTGTGAGTTTGGCACTTTTTAAGTAATAATGACTCCTTAGTTTTAGCTATCTTTAATGTCTGCATATTAAGGTACTTATAATAATACATATATCCAAATAATTATTAAATATAATAAATGTAAATATTGTACCATCAGAAAAGACTTCAGGCACAATATACAAAGATTGCACCTGACTATTTGACTCCAGGATCAGAGACCACCTAAAAGGACATTGAAAAGCACCATCTTCTCTCCTGTCTGGCCATTGGAGGTGACCCAAAAATAAAACGTCTGCTAAACAAGATACATTTTTTGTTGTCATGAAAATTATTTTCTGTCTTCCTATCAAGGCAGCATGGGTGATGTTATCTTTTGGTAGGTGGAAATGTTTTCTTTTCTAAATGAGTTTGGTTCTGCATAGCCCTTAGTTTAAAACTGTAGGAGACGTGCTGGGAAAACATGTTCAAATCCCTTCACACTGAATCAATCTCAACTGAAACACGGCAACTGTTTAACAGAGCACAACACTATCTGTTCTCTCTGACTAAAAGAACTATTCTAAATAGAGATTTCTCACACATACATGCAGCCATGTGCCTTATGTATATGTGCATACACATCAGCAGCTCTGCAAGCTAACAAGAATAGCTTTAATGTACTCAGAGTTTGAACCAGAACCTCTCTGACTCTCAGCTACACTAGAAGTACACAAAGAGCTAGCAATTTAGCACAGTATGCTTTGTAATTAGTTTAATCATTGTCAGCATGTAATGATAAACTAAATACCAATTAGTCACCTTAATATATCACTGGTATTTTCTTAGCTGTCTTTTGAGTTAAATATTCTGTGAAATTAAGATGAGGTCACCTGTGAGAAAAAGGAATGCAACTTTCCACATTTGTTGAGACGTACAAATAAGGGGTCTATAGATGTCTGTTATAAAAAACTAAGTTTGGCATCATCTACCATTCAACAAAAATTGAAGGATTAAGACATTTAGAAGGGCAATTCTGCAAATGTTTGACAGCAGTGAATGAGAGATTAGGCTGACTGTAGCACTTGGTGCAGGATCCAGGGTTGGAACTGCTCCAGAGCTCAGAGGTCTTTTGATCCACAGACCTGGCTCAGATCTTGATCAGGTTTTAAGTGGATGAAGGTGATTTTAATATCTGTTAGATTCTCTGTGTAGAACAGCATAGCAAGTACTTTAAAGGATGAGAGAGAGTGTCATCTTCTTATACTAGTGTAACATATGATTGGAAATACTTACCATTCATTTCCAAACTGGTCCTCCCTCCTCAGGTACTCTCATATTTTTCTTTTCTTAGAGTAATACAAGATTGCCACAGTCTGCTGAGATAAGCAATGCAAAGAAATTTACCAAAAGAGAATTTCACGCAGTGTAGCAGAAGCCTTTAATGGCATGACCAGTAACATCCAGACACAGCACTGCTCTTGACGTGTGAGAAGCTGTCCCAAGCACAGCAGCCTAGTGAGCCACTTTGGGAGGGTTAAGCAGCTGCTGACACCTCTGGAAAGATCAGTCAAGTAGCAGAAGAAGTGTCTGCTTAAAAAACTTCACAGCTGTCTTTCAAGGGACAAGGGAGCTGCAGGAAAATCTGCAAATAGAATAACTATTCAGGGATAGGCTGATGGGGAGTGAAGGTCACAGAATGGTAATTAAGAATAGAAGTGGCAACAGCAGCAGCAGAATCAATTTTACCTGACCAGAACAGATCCAAAAGTTAGCCTTCCTTTGTACCAGTCCAAGAAATTCTCTTTATCTCCTTCTCAACTGATGGGCAGAAGTTAGGAAAAATAATTGGAAGGGGTTTCCCCAGAGACCAGATGTTTCTTCTCCTGCTACAGCAAAGAGAAAAGTTTGTTTCATTTTGTTATGGTGCAGTAATGCTTAAATGGAGAAGTTTTAGAAGAAAAAAAGTCACTTCCAGTCATTTATGATTAATGCTGAGGCAGCACAGTGCCAGCATTTCCAGATGTTCAGAACTCTGTTGGAATACAAAACCTATTTCCAGAAATTCCTGGGGCTAGAAGTGCAAATCTCGTTCACACTCACAAGATCTTATAGACACAATATCTTGGCACTACCACAGGACTGCACATAAGCACTCACTAAGTTGGAGGAAGCTGCATACTTCCATGTCCTGTAAAGATCTTCAGGCTTTCTAAAACCTACAGGTGAGATAAGCAGCTCGTGTCAGTGAGCTGTAGTTTCCACACAACTAAATCTGCTTGACTTTCATGTCAGCTATTCACCAATTCAACTGTACCCACTTACTTCCACTAGGGATCTGCCCCTGACCATCAGTGAAGACCAATTCTTAGGCTTATCTGTGCTTCAAGTTTTGTATCCAGCCTCCCACATGTGCTCTCTTTTCTATCTGTAGGGAATTTTGCCCATGCTCTACTTTATTCCAAGAAAACTACATTTTGATTCCTAATTTTTGTCATGCAAAATGAGCTTGCCACAGGAAATTTGAGATCTGGGATGGCAGTTTTGCCCTGAATTGATTTGAAAACACCGCTAGGCAAATCTTGATTTCTCAATGAGCGTATTCACTGTGTAGAGCTATTTCTTCTAGTATGTATGCATGTGCATACATACGTGTACATTTGTTCCTGTACATAAACATACACTTAAGGTGAGAATAAGGAACACAGAGAACCTACTATTGAAAACACAAAGGGAAATTAATGTTGAGGTAGAGCTTATTACCTCTTGCAGTCAGGCCATTTATTTAGGTCCACTTGAAGGCCCACATCTGAAAATTTGTCATCAATATATTTTTCTTTAATGCCATCATCTTTATTCTGAAATATTTAGATGCATATTTAAATGTGACCTCTGGGGCCACAAAGAGAACAGGAATAATGAAGTGGTTTGAAAGTTATTAGAAGCATTGTTAGAAGTCAGAGAAATGGCAGGACTATTCATAATCATCCCTTTGCATGAAGCCATTTGATTTTGTGGTATGAAAACTACAAATAGTGTTTGTGAACATGACATCTTCAAATTTGGCACAAGAATATGTTCATTATTCCCTGTAAGTAAGACCCCATTATGAGTAATGATGTGTCAAAAGTCACAAAAATGTTCAAATTCTACTTCAGCTGAAACAAAGTTGTGCACAATGAATATATGTGTGAAATGTATTAAATCCAGACTAGAATAGCATTTCTGTCTCCATTAGCAACAAGCACCCAAGAGGATGCAGTGACTGACTTTAAGAAAAGATTGTTTGTGATATGAATGGCAATTTCCCAGAGACACACCAAAATGGTGGCACAAATATTCAGCCAGAGTCTCCTCCCCTGCTCCCAGTTCAAGTGGCAAGCCCTGTGTTGTGGTTTCAGCTGTAACATTTTTTTTTTCTCCTTCCTAGTTGCTGGTGCAGTGCTGCGTTTTGGCTTCAGTCTAAGAACAGCGCTTATATTACACCAGTGTTTTAGTTGTTCCTAAGTAGCGCTTACCCTGACCAAGGACTTTTCAGTGTCCTATGCTTTGCCAGTGAGGAGGGGCACAAGAAGCTGGGAGAGAGCAGAGACAAGACACCTGACCCAAACTAGCCAATACCACAGCACATTTTGCCCACTATATAAACTTGGGGAAGTTACCTGGAAGGGACTGATCACTGCTTGGGTTAGACTGGGTATAAGTCAGTGGGCAGTGAGCAATTGTGTTGTGCGTCACTTGTGTTTATTGTTGTTTTTTTTTTCCTTTCCCCTTTTAGTTATATATTTTCCCACCTTATTATTTCCCTTACTACTATTGTTGTTGTTCCTGTTGTTGTTATTTTTATATGATACTTTAGTTATTGGATTGCTCTGATTTCAACCCATCCACATTTATTTCTTCTTCTCTCCATCCCCCATGGAGGGATGGGGGGCTGGGGAGGAAAGGGAAGGGAAGCGAGCGGCTGCATGGTGCTGAGTTACCAGCTGGGCTTATTATGACACAATGCCAGCCAATCAACTTCATATTATTTATTACTCTATTTTCACATGTAGAACCTTTGTGCTAGCTATTAGTGGTGATTCAGTAGCACTGCAGGTTGAAAGTATACAAGGGAAAGTTTACTCCAGAGACCTTTCTTTACCAACAGTTCCTCTACATTTTTCATTCTCTCTAGTAGCTGTCCCACCTATGATTCTTTTCACTGTATTTGCCTCTTTAATGAAATTTTATGCAGTTATCTGACAATTCTGGTTATGCAAAGATTTATTTTCAATGAACAGTTGCTTGAATGGGCGCAGGCTACATGAGAAATGAAACTATAGCTCTCTCGGGGAAATTAAAAAAGAAACAAACCAACATGCAGGTGAAGCTTCCTGATATGATAATGTTTTTAACTGCAAAAGAAGCATAAGAAATCAGAAGTTTCACCGTACAGAAAGAACATTGATTCTCTGTGCCTAAACATACATGAATTACTTTTCATGGTATTGAAGTTCACTAACTCAGATATAGGTCACTTGAATAAGTAAACAGTCCTTCTAATAACTCTCTTCAGGTACTAAAACCTCTGCTTCACCTAGGACCAAGCAGTTTTCATGCTCTTATCTGCATGTATCAGAAAACAGTCATGTTATTAATAAAGGATGTATACAACACTAGCTTATTTGTTCATTTATGTTCTATGCATGCATGTTAAATAACTTCATTGATTCCTGTTTCTTATTTCTGTTTCCTCATTTCAGTTAGTTTTATAGCCATAACAAATTACATTTTCAGTTCAAAGTCAGTTTCTTTACTTTTTTTCCCCTGCTATTCTTTTCCCTTAGGCTCCAAAAGCTTGATTCTGATTTTGCAGATAAACATTCCCAACATACAAGACTCTGTTAACAGAAGTTCAAAACAAGAACAGAACAACTTGTTGTGAAAAAGTGCACTATAAATGTGAACAGAAGTTTTACAGTTTATTTTTTAGGGAAAAAAAAAATCCCAGATTGCAACTACCTAATATTTCAGATGCATAACTGTGGCAATGACGACATTTGCCTCTATAAATTGGAGTCAAATGAAGGTAATTTCCATTTTCATGTCATCAATCTTTCAAACTGGAAAGTCTGCATTAGGTAACTGCTTCAGTTCTCCGGAGTGAGTCCCAGAGTTCTCTGTAGCAGAGAATAGAGTTGTGCTGAGGGGTGTCCTCCAAGGTATTTAACTTTTGGCATAGATCTGTGTAAAGCAAAGGAACAGGGCTTTTGTCTAATCCACAGCATATATTTTATTTTCAGCTGATCCCTTTACTCCCTGTAATAGGAGCTAAATCTTCACACCTGACAGACCCTGACAAAGGCCTAGGGACTGAGCAGTGTGCAGATTTAGCTTCTTCCATAGTGGTCTGAAAAAGCCCTGGCAATCCACTGTTTTCATATTAAACTTTCACGAGGGAATCCACCCTGAAAACTATGGGGAGTTTTAAGTCTCGTTCTCCCTTTTCACAGTTAGACCTAAAACTGCTGTTGCTCCAGGACTCTGCATCTCTGGGACTTTTATCAGACCAGTTTGAAATGGGCCCCCTTATAAGCTTACAGCAACTGGGAACCTGAGCCAGAGAAGAATGGCAGTTAGTTATTAACAAGGTCTTCCAAGGCAGCCTAAAGGGGACTATCCACCGGTGTTTGAATATCTAGCTATCAATTCACTGCAGTTCTAGTAAGAGAGAAGAAAAAAAAAAATCCAGTAAATGACTAACACATGTGAATACAGCAGAACCTTAGCTCTAGATGTACTAATAACTGTGACTTTTTGTACAATTTTTTTTGGAAGAGGTCAGGGGAATTTAACAAACAATGTACTACCAGACTTCCTGTTTCTTGTAATTACAAGAATGGGTGATCTTTCATTTTAATAGGTCACATACTTTTTTTTCCTCTTGCTAACATTTCTTATGAGCAGACAACAAAAAAAAACAAATTTAAAACCGAATCCAGGAGAACATTGCCATTTAAAACTTTTAGACTAAATATTAACACTGCTAATATTCTAGGAGAAACTGGTGTGCTAAGAGAAACTGGGACAAATCCTGCCCTAAATCCAAGGGTGCAAAGGGCCAGATAGCAACAGCAAGATGTGTAATAAATGAGATGTCTGGAAAAGGTAGGAAAAGGATAACGGAAGAGGAGGCATTGCAGAGATGGGGAACAGTATGAAATACAGTTCAAAGACTCTTTGTACTGGGGTGTCTGAAAACCTTGTAGGTATACACAGCTATTACCGCTTTCCCCTGGCAGATCTAGGGGCAATAGAAGTATAGAAAAATTTGCAGTTAGTCAGCTGCAGTAGTCTCTTTTGGGAAGTGCTACTGTGGTCTACTGGCTGTCTTAGCTAATTGTTCCTGACTTTTTCCATGGAAGATCCATGATTTTGTGCTTTTGTTCTCTAGATGTCAACCAAATGTGATATATAAGATATAGATACAAATATAGATATAGATAGATATAGATATACACAGAAAAATGATAAAAACATTCTAAGAAAAAAAAACAACTAACTTTTATTTTTCTTGAAGTGCTGATATATTCTACAGACAAGGGAATAATAAGAAAAATTGATGATCAACATGGTCTTTCCTTGGTAATTACCACAGAAATACTGAGTATGGATGTTTTTGTTTACACTAATGATCTTAAGTTTTTCCTGCCTCTAATAAGACACAGTGATTATTATTATTATTACTACTATATATACATAAAGCTCCATTACAGTTATTTTTCACTTCACATCAACAGCTTATGCTGCAAAACAGGGAGAAAATAAAACAAGGGACTTAGCAATTGTTACACATCAAACAGGATCTTGTTATTGTAGTGTTCCATACTTATGGCACGAGCTGGCAGAGAAAGTATTTTGCAGAAAATTGTACTTCTGAAAACTATCATTACTTAGTACTGGTACTGAAATAATTGGAGAAAATACATTAGTGCTGTAAATAACTTCTAAGAATATTAACACTTTATTAGTATGTCTTTAACAGTGCCTTTTAAGAAGGCTAACATTAAACCCCACATCTTGAGAAGATTGAATAGCTTGTGGGATTACTAGGTGGTTCTATGTGGAGCCCTTCATTATCTCACTTCCAGCTCCAATCTGAAACCACCTGGTTCTGGCAGGAGCCACCAGAAGGCAGCCCTCTGGAGAGGTGTTCCCATAAAGCACAAGCATCACCAGGAGTAATTAGCAACCTTGTTTTCTGCAGAAGCAGAATATTGAAAGACTGAAACAGTATTCATTCAACCCCCACAACAGAAGGAATTCCTGTTCCTTGCCCAGATGTGTTTCAGGTCTCCAGGCTGTGAGCACCAACCTCCCTGAAGGGCCTGTGGCTAGAGGTTTCTGCTCCCAGCTGTCTCCCATAGCTGGTCCTTGGCCCCGCAGGGAAGCTGCAGTCTGCTCAGCTTGTCCATGCCATGAAACAGGCATCAAAGCATGTTGATCAGCTGCCAGGAATTGGGTTACCTGTCATGTCTCCAGTGGTTTGAGCATGGACAGTGAGGGAGACGTTGCATAAGCAGTGCAATAGCAGAGCTCTGGAGTACCGTGCTTGCAGGGTCACTTTATCTAGTCTCGTATAATGCCAGGTTATTGTACAATGATTATCAGTGTAGCGGGGATGACAGAGGAGGCAGTTGTGTAGAACTGACACTGTAAACACCAAACCAGCCACAAGAGCATGGAGTGTGTGGCGTCAGGCCAACAGTAGTAACTTCTGCAGATAGGGACTGCCCTGAGTTCCTGGCTCTCACACTGTCATTAGCACCTCTGCTGTGGACAAGGTGAGATGCCTGTGTCAGAGGTCCTACCGGAGATGCTCCTTCATGACCCAGGCTTTGGCCAGCTGCCCTGTATGTGAGATGTACTAACAGCAATAACAGGCCATTAGCTGGAGTGGATTGTTTCTCATGGGTGTACCGTCATTTTTCTATGAGTGAAGGCTGCTCCTAGCGCCTCATCATTGGCCCTTTCATACCATTTTTTACTTACAGATTTTTAGAATAAAGAGGCATGCAGACTCTGCTCTAAGGAGTGCCTGGCTATCTTCACACAAGTGCTGGGAACCCACCTACCCCACTGAGCATTTTACAACATGGCCCATGCAATTTTGACTGCCAAGAACATCAGTGGCAGCTGGTTTGGTGCTTATGGTGTCAGTACTGATTGTTTCAAATCGGAGAGGAGGCTCACCACCAGGGCAGTGCTTTGCCTCTGTCTGCACAGTACATTGTCAGTAAATCACGATTTACTAGCATTTAGGGCTTGATCCTACAAGGTGCTGAGTGCCATATGGCACACACAGAGCAATCTCTTTTCATACACCCCCTAAGAAGTCAGCAGTTTTTAACTTCTTCTTTCCAATGAAAATACTGCAGGTATAATAGACTAAATTTTGTAATAAAAAGTGAAAGGCAGCAGCTAACACAGCACCATTTAAGGCTGCATCTGGAATACAATTGCTGTTTAAAACCAGTGGGGAAAAACAAGATATGGAGCATCAGAAGAGGGCTTAGAATGTAGACCTTTAAAAAAGAAGAATGTGTTATAAATAATAAAAACCTATACAGTTGTACATGATATAAAACTAATTCTGTTTCAGTGCCTTGGTGGCATTAATAAACCTCTCATCTTTTTTCTTCTGGTTTATGAGATCACCAGCACCCCTCTATGGAATTGCATGCTTTTCCTCTACAATGTAAAAAATCATGAAGACAGTTTTTCAATATTTTGTTATTGTTTGACCTACGGATTAATATGCCTCTCTAGCATTTGCATCTCTGCTATTGTCTTAGAACAAATTACAGCACACTAAATGCTGTTTGACTATAGAGTATTGTGTAACATTTTGCTACTTGCAGTATAGTTACGACTGGCTCCTGCATCAGCAAAAATGATTAGAATAAAACAGTTAAGTTTTAGGAGCTCTGAGATTGCAGTGAGGTTATAGATCAGAAGATATTTTCTTGCACTAGTGCCCTTGGGCTCCGGAAAACAATCTGGCTGTTAAATGTTAATTTCTAAATTAGTGAAGCCTAAGCCAAATGGAGGCAGGTTCTTCAGGCTGGAATTACTGTGTTCATGAAAAGAAAATAATCAAGGGCAGGTCTGTAAAGTATTTTCTGCAAAATCTGAAAGAACACAAAAATACCCATGCTCAGTATTGATTCAGGGTGCATTCACAAGGTTTGTTTGTTTTCATTACTATCACTTTGGGGAAAGATTTCAGTGTGCTTTATAGTTCTACACTGAGATCAGGAAAAAATACTGCTTCACTAGTTTTTCATGTGAAACCCAGTAAACTTTAGCTCCTCTAACTTGGCTGTTGCTTAGAAAATGTGATCCGTTGTATGTCAAAATCATTTTCAGCCTGAGGTTCATCAAATAACAGTTAGTAATTCTAGGAAGGAGAGACAAGTAAGTGAGAGCCTGGGAAGTAGTGATGAATAACTTGAACTGTTCAGAGCAAAGAAGCAGGGCAGGAAGGAAGCCCAGGGTGTTTATGTGAGCGGAAGAATTGGAAGAAAAGCCAGGATAGCTGAGGAAAGTCAGTCAGTGTAGCAGCAGAAGGAAAGAGAAAAATATTAGGGATTCTATGCTAGGAAGGAAAAAGTGATAGTGCCAGAAACACTGTGCAAGAAGCAAAGACAACTTGCGCTTAGGAATGAGAGACCTGTCAGAGAGTTTGTGTGTGGGAGAGTTTTGCACCAGCTCTAGTAGTGGGACAGGACTACAGTCACTAGGGACTAGATGCCAGGGGAAAGCAATGAGGAAGAAGCAACAAATTTAGGTTTTGAGCCAAAATAATTGGTAAGTCTGTATAAAAATAAAAAAAAAAAAAAAAAAAAGCTTTAAGCAAGAACAGGAGCATCAAACAGGATGGCGTTAAATTATTTGCAAATTGTAGTTATTCCTCTTGTGCTACAGCTGAGGTATAGAAATAAAGATAGTCACTGAAAAATTAAACACAAAGCAAGAAAACAAAACCTGTATGGATACATAACTGTCCTTAGCTACATGTGTTTAATGATCATAAGGATTTATGTATACTGCACACAGCTACAGTCATGCTCATGGGATGAATGATTTTCACAAAATAAAAACAGCTGTGGGGAAATTTTCTCAAACTGTAATAGTAACAATAAAAGCAGTAAAATTAAAAGATGTACCTTAAAATATTATTCAAGTTGACAATCCATATGCAACTATCTTTTTATACCAGATACAGCTCAATTAAAATGCAATTATAAGTACAATATTTGCTCCATATTTTGTGCATGCTCTGAGAATAGCATCAAATACTCTAATACAAGTTTATCTTTTTAATGAGCTTTGGGTTATTCCATGAACATGTGTATCTTAATAAGGGCTGTGCATTATACCCTCCATGGGACAATGAATAATGACTCAATGTAGACATGACAAAATAACTTGGATGGAGTGAAAGGAAGAAAAGTAGAATAAGGATGACAGAAATTTGCATATAATAAAGTTTCCCAGAAATGTTATGGTGGGAAGCAATGTTACTTTCAAGCTCTGGAGGGAGAGGAGTTCCATTTCAGAAGTCCTCAGAGGCAAATAAAAGTCTGATTCCTTTTGACACCAGGTTTGGCAAGGAAAATTATTTTCCTGCTTGCCAAAGTCACTGAGATTTCCAAAATTCCCTTTTTCTTCCTGAGATGAACTAGACCAGTTAGGGCAAAGCAACATTGAAGAATTAAAGCACTTTCCTTACATTAAGGACATGAACATCACATTTCCATTGAGTGGTATTCACCTATGTTGGTGAGTAACCAAAGCTCAAGGATATCAGTAATTTCGGGATTTAGCACTATTTTGTTGGAGATAGTAAGACTTCAACACATTGTACACATTTTGGAGCCACTGAGAAAAGGTAGAAAGCGTCAGGTAGGGTCACCTACAAAGTCAACAAGGTGGAACTCATTGCTTTGTGAAATTCGTAGATTCTACAGCTCTGATGTTTGCCTTAATAATTTTTTAATTGTGAAGTAATTCACTTTAATCTTTTCCCCTCTCCTTCCTTCCTCTCCCTCTTTCACTGTTTATCAAAGCTGATTGATAAGTTTATTTTTATTAAACTGCTACATCGTGACAAAAAAAATTATTTCACCTTAAAAATCAACCATCTCAAAAAAATCATGGTCATTATGAAGAATGTCAGCATTTGCAATTGCAGGAAATATCATTGGTCTGTATCACAATTATTTCTTTCTTTCCCTCTATTTTTTTTAAAAAATGCATAGGGTACAAGCTGTCTTGCACACAATTACAGCAACTGTCAGGAAAGATTAACCTTTTAAGGACAGTCATTGCCTGTGTGTCACAAATTTTTCGATATCCTTTCTTTTTGTAGTAGTTCTGATCCTGTCTTTGTTTCCATCATTATACCATTATTATAATCCCACTGAGGCCTTCTCAAGTAGAATTAGAGCAGCATTTAATTACTAGAATTAGAAGTGACAACTATCACGTTTTTTATCCGGTTGATCTTACCTAAACTCTTCAGTTTATGAACTTGAATAATCTTGAATCAATGACTTCTAAATTTTCCAAAGACTTAGAAAGTTCTTTTCTTTTTTTTTTTTTTTTTCTCCTCTGTGATTACTTTCTCATTTTTTTCAGAAGTAGGACTTTTTTGGCTGCATGTGCACTATCTATCTGGCAACTTTGTCTAATTCTGCATGACTCGGTGCCTTCATTTTCCTAGCCCACCATCACTAATCACTCATTTTCAACTTGCAGCTAAGAATGGGATCATGCATGTACAATAAAATCACCCCAAATCTTTACTCAGATTCTCTCATAATTCTACCTGTTTAATTCTTGAATATTTCTTTAGCTCTGAAATTGGCTTATTTACTCTGAATGATTGAAAAGTTGTTCAAGCAAGTTAAAGAAGATTAATTTTCATCATTGCTGCATCTGATGCTTAGATGGATAAACATGACCTGAGGATAGAAATAGCTGAGTTGTTATCTAAACGAGGTTCTGTGCATTATTCTTTGATACTGTAATTGTGTGGGAGAAGAAAAAGACCACAGTGCCACAATCAGGTTTTTTTTGTATTAGACATTTCTCACCTTGCTGCTTTCCATTCTTGAGTTGTCCATCCAGCATCTCTGGCACTAGCATGCTATCTATCATTGTAAAGCAAAAAACAACAAAATATTCTAAGTCTCTTAGAAAAACAAAAATACAATAAAATAAATGCAACAAAATACCCCACAACTCTGTGGTAAGACTAAGTATAATATGAAGTTAAACCCCAAATCTCTAAGGCCTTCTTACTTATAGATACTAGGAAGCCTGTTCAAATGACTCCAAGCACAACAGTAGGTCATAATTTAGAACATCTGAATTGCTTTTAACACACTGAAAAGCAGAGATGTCTGAGCAGATGTGATGCATCTGTGTTGTGTACTGTTTCTACTATTTTAAAACAGTTGCATTACGAACACAACTATGAAAATAGTCTGATTTTTCTTTCTCCTAAATGTTTCCAGTCATGCGTGCTTATTTCTTCTCAAAGGATTCTCTGAAGAATACTATAATTAACACTGTACTGAAATATTGTCCTGTAACCCACTGTTTAGGAATATAGAATAATTTGAAAATGCTCTTATTTGAAAGCTTCATTTTCCTTCTATTCTGGTCAGTATGCAAACTTCTAGCTTTTCTCTTCCTTCTCATTTGACATGAAGTAGATTTCATAAAAAATGAATTTAAAACCTTTTCAAAATTAAGTGATTGCTAAAGAGAGGAACTATATAGAGTGTTGTGAATTGTACTGCAGTGTTTTTCCCAGTAATTTCTCTTCTCTGTTTCACATCTATATGATTTTCACTCCAGTGTGAATTTTTCTGAGCCTCAGGAAACATTTCTGCCCTGTTTCTAAACTTTCAAGATCCCTCCCCACAAAGAATAATTCAAAGTAGAACTTTCTGGTGGTACTCTGCAGCTTCCATAGCTATTTTTCCCATTTTTGTCATTTAGTTTATCACTTCATGCATCCCAAATTCTTTTGCAGTCTGAGGCACACAAAATATTTGAAAAGAAATAACTATAGTTCAGAAGATACTCACATATGCATAAGATAGTGTGTGAGAAACACCTTCACAGAATTTGCTTATAAGTGGTACGCAAATATAGAAAGGGGTCAGAAAGCATGTGGTTTAAAGAATTAATGCTATAGGAAAGGATGTTTTTATGAGCAGATGATAGCTTAAATATTGTTCCAGTCCGATCTCCATCACAGTCGCTGTTCTATTTAGGCTTCAAACTCATGCTGATTTCAAAGAGAATTAAGGAGCCTAAATGCCATTACAGGTGTGGGCCTGAGTCTTACTTTTTTTTTCTTCTTTTTTTTTTAATTATTGAGCTATAAAATGGAGATAATGGCACTTCCTTTGCTTCCCATGCAGTTACACTTGGGTATTGTAAGGATGAGTACAGTGGAGAATATAAGCTGCTCAGATGTTACAGTAATGAGAACTGTAAAAAAAAAACCCTAAAATAGAAAGAAAATGATAACAGTATATCATAAAAGTCTGATGAAATTGAAAAAGACAGTGAGGGACTGCCATCAGCCTGGGATAAATGTCTTCATAAGCTAATGGATATGAATTAAGAAGCTCCTGTTATATGAGGAAAATTTTAAAAGACTAGGGAATGTACCTGAACTACTGGCTTCATATCCAAAATGAGTTTGAAACAACTGCCAAACTACTGAAATTTTTCTCTACCTATTGCTAGTTTTAATGAATGGATGTTTGCATATATAATATTGCATTTTATTTTGCATCAACATATTCAATATAGAATTATATTATGATAAGAAATTTCTATTAAAGGATCACATTCTAAACTGAAAATATTTTCATTTATTTCTATCTCAGAATATTTGTACATGAAAGTATCCTTATAAATGTGTATATTTGTGCATGAAAGAGACATTTGTAAGAGAGAACATTTCCTCTACATTTTGTACAAAGGGAGGAATTCATTCTTTGGCTATAATGTGCTTTCATTCTTTCACATAATTGGCAATTTGTGCACATATTTGAAATTAATTTTTAAAGCATAAATCTCAACTTCTTGACTTAAGTTGCAGGAACAAGGTTTGTACTTCTTTATCAAAATTAAAAGTTATTTAATTGAGAGAAAATATTTTCATCAAGTTCAGGCAAAAAAACTTTTCTATAAATATTCATAGCAAGTGACTGACATATTTGTAATGTAGCACATAAAAATAATAAGATTTAGGTGATGTGCTTCATTGATATATGTAATTTGAAAATGAGGGTTTATTCAGGTTGAACTAGTATGGAACAGGTTGAAAGTGTTTTCCTTTGGCCAGATGTTCAAAACCCTTGGAAATTTTTTCAAGCAGGACTTTACCAAAGCAGGCTGAAGTTTCTTGTACAGCATTATTTTGGAGGGAGGGTTTTGGCTGTAACTTGTGGAATTCTGAAGGAAGAAATCCAGAAAAAACAATGTTTGAATAAAATGTAGAGTGAATTTCAAAACGATTTCAGGTCCCAAAAGAGGAGCAAACTTTGAATTTGACTATGAGCCTGACAGGGCAGTATAGTCTTCTGTGATGACTAAGACACAACGACTCACACAATAAAATACTGAGATTTTTCAGTTTTAGAGGGCACACCACATTACAGCTTGCTTCTGATGTGTCGTGGTTTAAGCCCAGCTGGCTACCCAGAACCGTGTAGTAGCTCGCTCACTCCCCCCTGCTCCGCTTATTCCCAGAGGGATGAGGAGAAGAATCGAAAGAATGTAACTCCCATGGGTTGAGATAAGAACAGTCCAGTGACTAAGGTATAACACAAAACCACTGCTGTTACCACCAATAATTATAGTGATAAGGGAAATAACAAGGGAAGAGAATACAACCGCTCACCACCTGCCGACCAATACCCAGCCTGACCTGAGAAGTGATCTAGCCCTTCTGGGTAACTGCCCCCCATGTATATAGTGGGCATGACTAACCTCTTCCGTTATTTTCAGTCAGGAATCCTGTCTCTGCTTCCTCCCGGCTTCCCCTCCTTCCTGGCAGAGAAGTCCTTGGTCAGACTAAACATTACTTAGTAACAACTAAAAACATCAGTGTTATCAGGGTTGTTCCCAGGCTGAAAGTCAAAACCACAGCACTGCGCCAGCTAAGAAAAATGGCTGCTACTGCTGAACCCAAGACATGATGCAATGGAGAAAGGAAGACAGAAAGGTTTACCTACACTTTCTTTGTCCCTCCAGTTGTCTCTTGAGGAGTAGGGATGGGGGATATTAGGGTATGATCTCTGCCCAAGTTCCCCTTAATTATTGTGTAAAAGCCTTTACAAGGTTGAAAGTACAGTGCCAGAAACAACTTGACTTTAAAGGTTTTTACTTAATTTCCAGTAGGTACACAACAAATTTTTGGTCTGCAAAAAGGTCATGTAAAATATCAGCCAAAAATTGTTTTACACATTCTTTTCCTAACACTATATTGCTCAGTCATTTACAGGTTGTCAGCAACATGGCAATCTGGTTTTACAAGAATTCATAAGTTGTTGTGGATTTAAAAAGATAGATATCTACATCTAAGGAACAGAGAGCATCATCAAACATCTCCAAGTCCTTTGGTGGATTGCATGAGATCATGCATGGAAATTTGTCATTGCTGCATGTCAGCCATCAAGCACTGCTCTTTTATTCTTTTGGCTATTAAAATAACAGCTTTCAGAACCAATTTGCAATCTAAAATAATTTACAAAGCAGCAGTGCTTTGTACCATAAAAATAGATGCCAGAGATAATTGGTCAAGGTGGTGTCATGTCACATGTGTGCAGTTCATTAATTAACTGCTTGAAACTGCTATAAAATAATAGCCGTGTCATCAAGATGAAACTACAAAAGTGAAAATAAAATAGAAGTGCACTAAGAAAGAAAATAAAGCAGCTGTTATTAAAGTATCCTCAAGTTACTGTTAATTTTTACTGCCCTCTTCTCTAGTGCCAAACCTGAACCTCAACTGGTACCCCAAAGGCCTTTAGTTTATATTGTTTCTGGTGAGGTCCTTGTTTTCTGTGTGGAATGCAGAATCAATTTGAATTTTCACTATCGTATTTTAAGTGCACAATGATCCTGATCCGCAACTGTGCCAAGTTTACACTTATAGATTATGAAAATATTGCCAGAAAGTTGATGGACAACCTTCACCAAATATGACAAGGAAGTCCGGGAGTTTATTCTTTTGAGGTATTTTCTCTGGGGTCAGTTTCAATTTTTGCAAAACTTTTATGCAGATTTCTTTCCTGTAGATTCCTTTTGTGTCACATTCCTCTACCTTTTAAATACCCATATCAAGAAATTCTAAGACCTTTAAAGCCTAGTTTTGCATTCCCAAGGCTAAATGTTGAAACAAACACAGCAGAATCAACAGCAGCCTAAAAGTTTCTCCAAAAATGCAGAGGCAGCAAAACCCCACAGGGGCTTGAGTCTATGTCTCTCACATCTCAGTACCCCCTCACAGATCGTGACATAATCCCTCTTTCTTTTAGCAGGTTAATTGTTAATACTGAACTTTTCACACTGGAATGATGCCTCCTGCCTCAAGAGTCTGTGTTTGTCAGGGTTAATCTTCAGTGGACTATTTATGGAAGTTTACCAGCTGCTTTAAAGAAAACAGCTGGAGTCAGTCTGTGAAGAAGGCCAAATTTTTAATTAGCTTTTACTACACAATATAAAATTTAAAAAAATATTATAAACAGACATTAAATACTGAATACAATCAAATCCTAAAGGCTATCCATGGGGAGGAATTCCAGACTAGTATAGAGATTGCTTCTATTTTTATAGCATAACTGATGTCCTGGCTGTCTTTAAGAGCAGTAGAAGTCATATTTATATAGTACACTGTGAAGATTTTAGGTATAGGTATAGGTATAGGTATAGGTATAGGTATAGGTATAGGGAAGAGCCTTCTCTGCTCCAGAGTGTCCTAGGGAAGGAGTGGTCTGATGCTTCTCATCATCAGAACTTTTTTCAGTCTACCATGAAAAGTATGTGCACAGAC
Organism: Forpus xanthops; assembly: GCA_032466535.1. Lineage (NCBI taxonomy): Eukaryota > Metazoa > Chordata > Aves > Psittaciformes > Psittacidae > Forpus > Forpus xanthops. The sequence continues at coordinate 18,566 of JASSUY010024404.1, forward strand.
ATCACTAGCCTTTGACAATGTAAAGCACTACAAAGTAATCCAGATAAAACAGAACAGTGCCCCACCCCAGCCCCAGCCTACACAGTGACTTTTGATCTTGACTCCATATAATGTTTCTCTTTGCAAGCAAATTCTTGTGAAATAAATACCTGTCAAATCAAAGATTTGTAGCATGTATGAGACTTTAAGTACAAAGCACTCCATTTTATTTTTTTTTTTAAATCATTATTAACTTTAATTATTTGGATTAACAGAAGGGAGACCAATCTACAGTGTCACATGATGATCTGAGAGTGATTATGCAGTACATGTTAAAGAAAAGTAGATAAGTGGTTTGTTAGAATTATTAAATGCGTTAAATGAGACCTGGCACTGTGTGATGAAAATGAGAATATCTGGGTAAGCAACAATGATGAATTTCTCAGTATTATACCATACTTTAACCTCTCTTTTTAGCTTCAAATTTAGCTTTGTAGAGTAATGCTTCATAAGGCAACCCATCATACCATTATTGAATATTTGCAAGAAGAAAAAAAAAGGTAGCCTTAATAGGATTCAAGGTTTTTCAGTGATTGTTCATGAGCTTAAAGAGATGAAATATTTCCTTGTCAGTGCTTATTCTACACCTGACATTTCTCATATTTGATCAGTTAATGGTTATTGCCCACCTTGCTACTTTAAAAGGTCAGATAAAAAAGGGTTGGTAAGTCTCCTTCAATTGACAGACAACATCTATATATCTCTCTTTTGAGAGGCATAGATATCAATATCAGCACTTATCAAGAACATACTTAAGATAATACTAGCAACATGTCTGGATGCTATCCAAACAAAGATCTATGATGTAAGATTACCACATGTAATATTTTGCTCTTTCGAGTTAGGTCAAGATACTAAATTCGACTGCACATATTTCTTTTGAACTCATTCACTACACAGAGGTTGTTCTAGCCAGACTACTTCTAACAAAGCTAGTGAAGAAAAGGCTTTCCTAAATTAGAGAAAAATTCTCAAGAAACAGTTGTTAAATATATTTGGTGGGTTTCCAGTTGTAAAGAAAAAAAAAAAAACAACAACAACAAAGATTTGAACATTCAATGTTCTCAATGCAGAACATGTATTCTATTTAGAAAATGTTCTGACAATTTTTGAGAAAAGAATATACAGATGATTTCTCACACAAACATGATGCAGCTTCAAGGGTTTTTTTTCATTCTTGTTATCTCTCTTGTTCACCTGAGTGCTGCATTTTGTTCTAAAATGGACACAATGACTACTTTTTTAAACTATTACTTTGGCTCACATTCAAGGATGCGCTTTGTGGTTCTCAAATCTGCACAACTGCTGAGAGCCATTCTGTCCCAGTAACTTCTTCCTAAAGCATTAAGGACAGAAAATAGACAAAACTCATGGAACCAAGTGAACAAGTCCATTAAATCTCATAGTTTGATTGTTTTTGTGCAAGCCACCTCTCATATGCGTTTATAATCTATCTATTTCCATTCATATTTATTGGTGCAAGTTAAGAACCAGGTAGGATTTTAACCTGTATCTCCTCCCCAAAAAAAGTGTATAGGAAGTATAAAAACTCAAAACCATGCAGTGAGAATGGAAGTATTACAGAAATTTTGAAAACTCTGTGATTGGCAGAGGGGTTTTGTGTTGCAGTTCCCCAACTGAGACACTAATTCCTTCAAACTGCAGACAAGCCTTTATATTAGATTGGATATGAGGAAGAAATTCTTTACTGTAAGAGTGGTGAGGCACTGGAATGGGTTGCTCAGGGAAGTTGTGAATGCTCCATCACTG
>JASSUY010024406.1:0-21035 GCA_032466535.1 Forpus xanthops
GTGGGAGTTGCATTCTTTTGATTCTCCTTCCCATCTCCCCGGGACTGGGGAAGAAAGAGGGGGAAGTGAGTGAGTGACTGCGTGGGTTTGAGAGGCTTAAACCATGACAGTTTTTGATCATGGAAGCAGAGATTAACTGCATTAGAAGGATATCTGAAAAATCGCCTAGGAATTGAAAAGGAATTACCAAAGTCAAAACATACAGTCATTCCTAGTAAGTTTATTTTAAGTTGCAGATTAATCACTTATGTATACAGGGTGTCTCTAGTAGCAGAGATCTGGGAGCTGCATTTCAACAACTCTGTGCAAGTGCAATCTTACTGGTACCAGGCTCCAGTGCCGTGAAAGGGATGACAGGATGAAAGAGGGCAGGGTGGGATACTGAAGTCCCATTTCCTAGGGACACAGTGTAGCAAAAACTGCATTTGGAACTCAACTTTGCACTAGGGGAGGGTAGCTGAGAGTTTGAGAGCTGCTCTTAGCATTGTGCTTCTCTCACTGCTTTCATAGAGGTCAAATATAACATGTGCTTTAGTCAGACATCGTGGAGAGCGGCACACGTTCTTCCTCTGTATTTTTCCCCTGTATTAATTCTGTGTTTGAGCTACATAATAACTGAATAAGGTAAAGAGTGAATAAATTTGTCCTCTAGGTTTCAGTGAGTGAAAGTGGAAGTATGATGAAAGATTCTAGTGTGATCCTTGAAATTCCTCCTGCAACCACTATTGCCTATGGTGTAATTGAACTGTTTATAAAGCACAGTGGCCAGTTTGGTAAGTATAAAGCTCGTTTTCTATGATACACAATTCAACAGAGCTGTCTGTTGAGCAGTGATTTTTACATTTCCCTTTGTCTGAAGGTGATGATATTATATGGCTTCCATTGCCTTGACAGTTACTTGTGCTGTGAAATGCTGCTAAGTTAGTAATGCTCTTTCACCTGTTTGAATAAATAATAGAATTGGAGTAACTTTGTTTTCAGGGGACCACAGGAGGTCACCATCTAGCTCAAGCCCCAACTCAAGGCAGAGCCAAGTTCTGAAGTTCAGAGTTAGATCAGGTCTCATATCCTTGTCTATTCAAGTTTTGATTATCCCTAGAGACAGAGATTCCACCACCCCTCTGGGCAGCTTGTTCTCATGTTTGACACCATCATAGTGAACTTTTTTTATCCCTTAATACTGATGAGACTTTTCTCTTGCTTTAATTTGTGTCTATTGCCTTTTGTCATCATGCAGCAGTCTGGCTCTGTCCTCTTTTCATGTGTCCATTGGGTAGTTGTAGATAGCAGTAAGGTTCTCCCTTAGCAGTATTTTCTCCAGACTGGACAAACCCTGTCTGTCAGCCTCTTTTCACACGTGATGATCTCCAGCCCCTTGGTAGCTGTTTGCTGCCTTGCTGTAGTATGTGAATGTCTTGTACTGGGGAGTCAAAAACTGAACACTACACTCTGAATACAGTCTCCCAAATTGAAACATCACTGTCATTGATCTGCTGGCTATGTTCTTGCCAGTACAGACCAGTATGCAGCAAACTTCAATAGCTGCAAGGGCACAGTGCTCAACCTCTTGAATTTGCTGTCCAGGTCTTCTGCAGTTTTGCTTCTAGCTGTCTGGCTCTCAGCCCATGCTGTTGCCTTCCCCTGTTGGCAGGGAGAGTGAACTGAATATAAATCGATGGTCAACCAGGAATGTTGAAATGACAGTTGTGCTAAGAAAAGAATTATTCATAACTGTAGGGTTGGAATTTAATCTTTTCTGTCTATTTTACACTTTTGTATATAGATTATTCTCAGAATGGTTACAGAAATGTCCTTGTTGTGTTTTCTGATCACACTTCACTTATTTCAAGTCGAATACTTTCAGATGTCAAGTAAAAACAGCATTGAAGTTGCCTTTGCAGGGGGAGTAGTAACTCTGCTCTGTAGAATTGCTTGGGTTTTTCTTTCTTGTCTGTCCTCAGTTGAACTCCCTGACCTAAAGCAGGTTTCAGGGAATGTTATGCAAGAAGGAAGGAAATCAGATGGACTGTATAAAGCTGTAAGTTGAAAAGGACTGATGTGGAGAGAAACAAGAGATATGTTGAAGAAATACTTGAATTGCAGTTGAGATTTCAATCCAGGGATGCACTTTATTTGCCTAAGAAATGTAGAAGGTACTCTCCATCATTCTCCTTCAACTGACTTCTGATATTAAGGAGTCTGTAGGTTCTGGAATATAACTAAATACCATGTAACTTGTAAAAAAAAATCCTCTGGAATGTGGAATGGCTCTGACATAGAGTGAGCACAGAGACAGAGCAGAGGGCATTGACTTCATGGTCATAATAAAAGTGTAATTCAGAGTAATCAGGTACAGTTAAGGCTATCTGACTACACAGGTGTGTAGCTGATTACACAGGTGTGTAGCTGATAACCTGCTTATGTCATTTCTAGATAGAAATCTAGAATCCTTCTTTTTCCTTTTTTCATGTTTAGTGTATGTCTTTTAAGCTTCAAAACCGGCCCAGCATTGTTTTATGTTTTGTGTCAAACAACCTGTGGCTTGCCTCTTTTTTTTAATGTGCTGTCTTCCCTTGCCTGAGTGTCATTGAGAACATGGAAGAACTAAGAACAAAATTAGGGATTTTAAGTACATTGGGGCCAAACTTTCAACTTCGTAATGTCTGAGCAGTGATCGGCATCTGTTTATTTCCATAAAAATAGCCTTTGAAGTTGAATCCAGAGACTAATGTTATCCTTTCACATGAGACTGAAAATTACCAGTCGCACGTTGTAGCATAATGTGATTCTCTTCTCAGATAATTACAGAATAAGGTGCATTAGGGTGGTTTTTTTGCTTCCTTTACCACTGACAATGTGTGGGTTATCCTGTAAGGAAAAGTGGTATATAATAATTTAAGACTAATGTGACTGGACATGCCTGGGAATTTTTATAAAGAAATGAAACAGAAATAAAAAGAAGTGTAATCCTTTTCTGATCCTTTTGCCTTAATTTTTTCCTGTAATCATTCTGTTTGATTTTTACAGCTAATTTTCCACTACATGTAAAAGGTGTTCCTGTTACAGGCTTTGCAGTTTTGTGTCTCTGAAGTCTTACTAGGAGTCCTTTTGTTCTTCCTTTACAAAACAGGAGGTACAGCAGTACCCGCGATTTACCTTGCTCTGTTTATTGCTATTAATGCGACTTGCTTCCTCTTAAATGACTTTAAACAGTCCTAATCTGTTCAGCTTCTCCAAGCAAAGGAGTCTCTTTGCCTTTGATTGTTTTCATTGATCATCTCTGGTTTTCTTCCATTTTTGTTAATGTTTCTGAATAACAAGATCTAACTGCGCTGCTGGAGGTTGGTCATCAATGGGTATAACAGAATTCAAGAGAGGACATCACAGTAATGTGTATATTTTTTCTTCTGCTTATTTTCCCTTCTCTTTTTTTAGAGTATGACAAAATTAATGAGCTAGAAAATAATTCACAGCCCTACTTGTACAAAACATTCAGAGTCCTGTATTTTCTTCTGAATCAAGTCCTGTCTGAGATTTAGCAGGGTCTGTATCTTCTGAAACTTTTCATGATGCTGTGTATAGATTTCCCTTACTAGCATCAATCTGCCTTAGGAAGGCAGGTAGTTTATTAGCACTGTCTCCTCCCTTCAGGAGTCATGTGAAATCGTGGTTATTATCAATGGAAGTAACGAGCTTGTTCACCATACAGTGTCTTAGCTGCTGTCTGGGGTCTCATTGCTTTGGGAGTTGTTTAAGTGATAATTGCTTTCTGCTCCTCTAGCTCACTCTTCTCTGTGAATGGTTATGCAGGCATAAAGGCCTCTGTTGTCTTTCTCTGTGATAGAGATTTCTTTGTGTGCTCTTCTTTTTGCTGATGGAGTGCTCTCTGTGCTTTCTCTTCTGCTTTGAATGTCCTTAATTTGGTGAGACAGACTTTTGCAACTGTGAGAAGGTTATATTTAGGTTTTGTGCCTGCTACATGTGAGCACTGTGCTTGGTTACTTTTTTCCCCTCCCCTTTTCTGTCAGATGTTACTCTAAAATTGAGTTTCTGTCGTTAGCTTCTCTGCAATTTCCTCAGACCTGCTACAGAGGGCCAGGGGTACAGTTACAGGTCTTGCATTTGAGATGATAAAAGGTGATCAAAATATGCGTAGAGCTTTGATTGTATTCTGCATCTTTGGGGCACAGTATTGGACATGAGCACAGAACTCAGTACTCCAGATTTCCTAGCATAACTTTCACAAAGGCTTCCTGTGTACCTGAGGAGTCCCTTGGCCTCATCAGGTTGGGCATTGGGGTGGCAGGAAACGGGGAGTCCTGTTTGGGTCAGGTAGGCCAGGATGTCATGAAGACAAGGCAAGAAAGGTAATCCAGCCAGGTGTGATGTTTCATCCATGAAGCTACTGTAAAGTGACAGTATATTGCAGAGTGAACATGCCTGGGGGAAGTCCTTTGAAATCTCTGTAATGCCCCCTGTTTTCCACTCATCTGGAGAATTTGAAGGTGGACCTGTAGCTTGGCTGAGAAAGGGGAATCTGTAAGTGCCATGACCAGAAAAAGCTCTGTGAGGGATTTTCAGAGTTCATATAAAACTCAGAAACTGCTTTCACATGTCTCCATCATTAGTGCCCCCTTTAGCCAGCATTAAAGCACATCTCTCACTTGGCAAAATACATGAAGGATACCTTGTCGTGGTTTAAGCCCAGCTGTAACTCAGAAAAACTACAGTCTCTGGAGTCGTCCCACACACACACTCCCAGGGGGATGGGAAGGAGAATCAAAAGAATGTAACTCCCACGGGTTAGATAAGAACAGTCCGGTAACTAAGGTATAACACAAACCACTGCAGCTACCAACAATAATAATAATGACAAGAGGAATACAAGGGAAGAGAATATAATCACTCACCACCTGCCCACTGAGCCGTGAGCTAACTCTTCCAGGTTCCTGCCCCTAGTTTTCACATCCTGGGCATGATGTGCTGTGGTATGGAATACCTCTTTGGTCAGTTTGGGTCAGGTGTCCTGTCTGTGCTTCCTCCTGGCTTCCCCTCCTCCCTGGCAGAGCATGAGACTCAGAAAGTCCTTGGTCAGACCAAATTTACTGAACAACAACTGAAAACATCGGTGTTATCAGCACTGTTCCTAGGCTGAAAGTAAAAAAAAAAACCAGCACTGCACCAGCTACTAAGAAGGAGAAAAATGGCTGCTACTGCTGAACCCAGGACATACCTGCATCTCTTGTATGCAGCATTCAGGTTTATAGCGTCCGTGAGAAGTGTTCATGTTATTTGCTGTCTGTGGTACCTTAATTCCCATGAGCTAGAATCACATTTTGGAGCTGCACCACAAGATCTGTCTGTGCACACTATACCAAACATCAGGGCTGCAGTAATGCTCAATAATTCACATTCATAGCAATCACTGGCATTTTTTCCATCTAGAAGAGATGAGCCATGGAGAAGTCACGTACAGGAACACTAGACAATACAAGCTAGCACCTCACTCAGGAATTACTTGTGCATTAATTTTATTGTTTCAATTGAATTTCTAATTACAGAATTCTGTCTGCTGGATGAACAACAAGGAGGTTTTGAAAAAGAAAGCACAGAAGACTCAACTTGTCCCTATTCAGCACTATTCAGAGATGCTTTGTTTCTCTATCAGCCAGATGCTGTTGATAATGAGATGTACTCTGGGGCAAAAAACCTCATTCCCAGTGATGCTTCTTTAAGTGTATTGAAACAAGGTATTACCAGAAATACTTTACATTATTATATTACAGTGAGCTAAGCGACATGATAGGAGGAAATAATCTGGTACAATAGTGGGTAAGAAATTATGTTAGTTCATTTTAATAGCCCTTAAACTCGAGTACTCTTAAGGGAATGCACTGAGAGAATGGAAGAATTTACTGCTTTAGTAGGTCTATGCAGTGGGCTGTTCCCAAGGAACATCCTGAATCTCTTTTTCACAAACATGATCTTACCAGATCAGGTGTTAATGGCAGTTCTGTTACATTCCAGATGAATTCTGTAAGATTAGTGATGATTTATGCTTTCATTCAGAAAGGGCCACAGAAAATATTCCTTCATCATTTGGAAAATACTCTCAGTAAAGCTGTTCAGTTAAAGGTTATATTAAGTCTCAAAAGTCACAAAGGTGTCTCCCTCCTTCACTTAGCCTCAGTGTTTTCCAAGGTGCTTTATAGAGATCTTTGGTATCAACTACAGCTGATGGAATGAAAATGTGATTTAAATGGCAATTGGCAAGCTGGTGAACAGGCCAGGCACGACTTATTTATTGCAGGCATGGGGGAGGAAGGGGCAGGTTTGTCACCAAACTGACAAAAGGGGAAACAAATCAAGGCCTCAACACACTTTACTGTTCTTCAGTTCTGGGCAGAGTTCTTACAGCTGGTTCTAATGGTGAGCATCACTTTTGTTATCTCTACATTTCACCCTTTGGCTGTTCAGTGAACTAATTGTGACCAAAATAGGTATTTGTTGTCCTGAAATAAACTCTGTCATTCTCTCATGGGGAATGGAAAGGAGTAACTGTCTGCGTGCGTATATACAACCCAGTTATTTGTGAAAGCATGCACTGTTTGGTTAGGTTTAGCTTGATATATGTTTGCACCTTTCCTTCTTACAAGGCTTGGAGGTTTCTTCTCATTAATTAACCTGAGCTGTGTCCTGGAAAAAAAACTAAAAATATTGTTTCTACTAAAGGTATTTAAAGTGGGTTTTCTCTTCTGTTCTTTGTTCAGGCAGTCATATGAATGCATCAGGTACAGCAGGTACCTGCCTGAGGCTGTGTTGGTTTTTCTTTTTCCAATAAAGTAATTTTTGGATACAAAAGGCATCTTTAAAGCGCGCGTGTTTCTTGACTGGAGTGACACGAAGGGAGATTTCTTTGAAACAAGGTTAACAATGCCTGTGTGTCCATGTTTTTGGAATGCAGAAAAACACATCCCAGCCTTCCACTTGGCATTATTCACTTGAAAACTTATTTTCTGTCAGCAAAGCGGTGATCTGATGTCAGAAAACATTTTGTTTCAGTGTCGTAATTGAACTGTGGGGAAAGAAGTGAACTCTTTTGGCTTCTGTGGTATCTATTGTCATGGATTCAGTACTTCAATCAACAAGAGATTTTTGTCCTGATTCTTGTAATAATGACAGGGTCAAGGGTTAGGGTTGTAATTTTTTGATGTACCTAATGAAATACAAGGACAGTAACAACTGAGGATCGAATAGGAACTTTTAGTTCTGTGTGCGGACTTGTACATTGGCTTAATTCATAATAACCCACAGATTAAGAATTGAAGTTAAGAGCAGAACCCTTCATTCTGCCTCATAAGTGGAGGAGAACTTTCAAGTGAAAACCTTAATACATGGTTAGTTCAGTTAACATTAAGGTGCTGAGTTCTAAGGTGTTCATCCTTTGTAGCTGTTCTTTCTTAGAATTTTCGTTGATGTTTCATTGGCTTGGTTGGGAAATAGAATCTGCTGTGTTCCAGCATTGCCTTGTAACTTGTGCTGGTGGAAACCAGGATGTCAGGATGTGGTGATAAATGAGCGTATGAAACACACAGCGGAAATGCTAACTGTTTTCACTGGCACTTGTGCAGAAATACTTAGTTTTACTTTTTACTGCTTTCTTGGGAAAGATCTGTCACGGCTGAAGACTCAGTTCCAGCCCTTTGTGAAGCTGCCGGAAGACAAGCGAAGAGCTTTATATAAAAGCCTTTGTGAGCTCTTGCTCTGTGAAGAGATGGTGACTGCCCTGGAGGATGTGGTAAGACAAAGAAACTTAGGCTTTTTTCCTAAAGCAGTTTTGGAATAGAGCTGGTATTCTCCTTTGCTGGAACTTTTCTCTTTTGAAAACATTTACTTACTCTTTTACTTCCAGGTAGATGATATCTGCACGGGGGGCAAGCCAGACCTGGAGGAGTTAAAACCTGCACAACAGCGAGACCTCCTGGACTTCTTACAGCTCTTAGGGTGCAGGTTGCAGAAGGAGCTGCTGTTGCAGAAATGCCAGCCTCAGGATAAAGAGCTCTTCTCAGCTGCTCACCTTCTCATCAGTGCTATCTCAGGTACGTTGTGAATGAAGAGAAGGGCCATTTTTTAAACACAGTTTCCTTTGAGATGCTCCCTCTGTATTAAAGCATTTATGGCTCCTTTTGAGCAGTTGATGAGCTGAGTGGCTGTCATTTGTTCCCTTCCCTTTTTATGAGTTTGGTGTACCATTCTTGGCTGGCACTTAAATTCAGCCCTCAGTCACTGACAGATTTTGCTTGTAAAATACACATTCCTCCAGGATTGCTTAACTGTTTTCTTCTGAGTGCGGGCACTTCCAGCTTGGCAGCTGATTCCTGTTCCTACAGCATATGGGGCTCTTCCCGCCTAAACGCTGAGAAATACAAAGTAGGAGTTGTCTTCTGTGTCACAGCGTATACCAGTGAAGTGCAAACTATATTTAGCAGAAATGCATTTAACGTGGAGACACTGCAATTAGAGGGTTGTTTTGCAGCTGCTGGAACAGGAGATTAAACATAAATGTCAAACAAATGCCATCAGCACAATCTCATTGGCACCACAGTGTTAATTAAAAGCTACCTGCAAAGTCCGAACAGACTTTCCTGGCTTTTTCTCCTCTGTCTCACATATAAAGAATTTCCTAACATTAAGATAATGAAGGGAAGTCCAGTGTGGTCTTAGTTACACATGGTAGTGTGCAGCAAAATGTCAGTGTGCATCCATTTGTGCACTGAACCCAGGTAGAAAAGCTTAACTCATTTGTTGAGACAGAAAAGAAATAGAAAACAGAATCCTGCTGATGTGGTAGCGCTTGTCAGATGCTATTAACAGAAGGGGGCAGTTAATTGAGCATGTTGCATTATCACCTGGCTTTGGACATAATGTCTGTTGCTGAAGTCCAGGCATTGTTAATGTGGCTGGATCAGGAATCAAAGCTGCTTCATGCCTGTTGCTTCTAGTAGGATTTACAGCCTCTGAGTTGAAGGGCACCACGGGGATCATTTAGTCTGTCTCCCTGCCCCAGCACAGTCTCAGCTGTGTAATTCCTCTCAGATGAATTTTTGCTGAAGTCAGCATCTCATACAGATTTTGAGAGCACAGGTTCTTGTTTTATTCAAGGCCTAAATAATTCATCCAGCCTACAGGCTCAGAGTGAAACACTGGGAGATGCTTATGGACGAGACAAGAATGATGGGAGGAAATCCCCTTTCCTACAAGCTGCCCTTTCCCAAGGGCAGAGATACTCAGTGTGGGCTTGTACCTACCCATCCCCCATCCCATTTTATTCCACAGTCTCAGAAGCTGGCAGGAAAGGCTGGATCAGCCTCCTCCAAGCATCCAGCAGAGCACTTAACGACAGCTGTCCTCAGCATTGGATTGCTTTGCTCTCCAGTATCCTTTTCAAAAGGTGCTGTATGTGCAGATGGGCCCCAAAAATGCGGCTCACCTGTCTTTGCTCAGCAGGAAAACCTCATCTCAGAGCTCACTCTTAAGAAAACCCTTTCCAGCAGTCAGCCTGGTGCGGTGTTCACTGGAGACAATCTTCCTCTTGTACTGTTTCCTCCACAGAGCTGCCTGCTTACACTCTTGTCCTGCTGCGTGCCTGCTGTGATCTTCAGGTGGTTCCAGCATTGTGTTGTTTGGTGAGTAATCAAACTGTGACTCTGTACATGTGGGCCCCAGCAGCAGTAATGACTCTGTCCTCTGCCTTTGTCATGTTTGTTGCCCAATAAAGAAGGTGTTAAACTCCAGTGTGGATTTCAGCTGTAAGCATTGCTTTGGCAAGGTCGGAGTCTGACAGTGTCAAGCAGGTTATTTACTGCAGATGGATCCCAAACCTCTGAAACGTTTCTGTATTTGGGAGATTTCATGGGCTGTGAGCAAAAGAAAATTGCAACTTAAGCTCAAATTTTAATTTACTAATAGTGTCACTAGCCTACTTTAAATTCTTGGTAACAGTCATCACCTGCCCTTGGAAAACAGGAATTTTCCATCCATGTCAGTGTTTGGGCCATGGCAAATTCTGAAGTTCCTAAACTGAGGCCATTCATTGGAACTGCTGAAAGAACAGTACAGGGGTTTTCTTTAAGCTCACTACAAAAATAATAGTAAACACCAGTAAATATGTAGGTGCAGGAGGAGTGCTGCTGTTTGCTCAGAGCAACAGTGAGAGCTCAGTGTGATCTTCAGTGATCAAGAAAGGGGTGGTAGTGGAAATATTTGTGTCTTTAAGGAAAAAGAGGCCAGGTTGGATGGGGCTTGGAGCAGCCTGGTCCAGTGGAAGGTGTTCCTGCCCATGGCAGGGGGTTGGAACTGAATGAGCTTCAAGGTCCCTTTCAAACCATTCTGTGATTGTAGGACTTGCAGTGAGAGGTTGAACTGGGGAAAGGAGAGATGTTTCTCCTTAAAGGGTGCCACAGAGCTTTGGTTCTGGATGAGTATGTTGTACTTGTCAAGGCTAACAGTAAAGGGAATCTTGCCCTTTTCCCACTGCCTTGTAAGCTCTCTGGTGAGCTGTGTAATGGCAAGAGCAGCCCCACTTGGAAAGTGATTTTGATGTCTGTTTTGCTCTCTCTCATAAACACAGCCGAACATCTCTGCAGCTGATGGCACTGTGGCACTGAGCAGTCCTTTGGTGGCAACTCTCACTGACAGAGGAAGATTTGACATGGTGCAAAGGCTGTTTACTTCATCAAACATTCATTTGGAAATGACAGAGTCTTCTGTGAAAGCTGTAACTATGAAAGAACCTAGATTCTTCCCACTGGTTCTTTATGTTGCATTGTATGGATTATCTGCTTTAGGTGGGAATGTGTAGGAGTTTTGCTGCATTGTTGCTCTAGCCTGTTCTGTAGCTCTGCAGTGTAGTGTTGTTGTGTTTGAGCTAGGAGTAGAGCAACTGGGTTGAGTGCACAGGACAGTCCAGGCAGGGGGTATGAGGGTATGGTGGCCAGGCAGGGGGTATGGTGGCCAGGCAGTGGGTATGGTGGCCAGGCAGGGGGTATGGTGGCCAGGCAGGGGGTATGGTGGCCAGGCAGGGGGTATGGTGGCCAGGCTGGGCTCTGCAGGCCTAGGGTGAGCACTCTGCACTGCTTCAGGCACTACTGCTGCTCTGCAACTTCACTGAGACCTGTGGCTGCAGTGGGAAATTTAGACATAAGGGATCAAGGGGGGGTCAGAAAAGACAAGCCTGTAACAGGAATTTAATGTAGCTGTTCTGGTCATTGTCACATCTGTGGGGCTTTAGAACCTGATTGTTTGCATTTATATGCATGGGAGAAAACTGAAGTACAAACTGCTTTGTGTAAGCAGGCAAACCAGCAGGCTGTGAAAGGCCAGGGTCTGCAATGCAGCAGCTGCTTTGCTCACTTAGGACTTGATGTATGGAATGCCTTCCTTCAGTCTGGAGCAAGTGGAGTGGAGGCTCTCAAAAAGGTACTTGATTAGGGTTTCAGTTGTTCAGTGTAGTTTGGCTTTACAGATGTGAACTGCACTGCAGGAAATAAACCTTTCTCCAAGAGCACTGTGGAGCTTTGTGCCTCTGTTCAGCATTTTGCTTTTCCAGGAAGTTTTTACTCACCTCAACAAGTTTCTGCTGTTTGTGTCCTGAATGTTCTCTTTGAGGCACAGCGATGCCTTTCAGTGTGTGCAAATGCCACAGAAATGATCATTTTACCCATGTGACATTTTAAGTGCAGATGTTCTGATTGTTTGACTGAAAGCAAAGTGCTGGTAAAGCTGCCAAAGGCGGTTGGGCTTGGAGCTGTTTTGCCCTTTTTTCACTGTAATTTTTTTGTAATCACGTGGATGGGACTAGTGCAGCAGAGACCACTGTAAATACGGGCTTGGGAAGGTGGTGTTCCAGGTAACTGGAATGTCAGTGCTTCCAGGCAGGACCGAGATGGCTGACAGACAAGCAGGCAGCTGTGTGTGCATGGAGGTGACCAGTAAGCAGCCCCTGCAGTTGAGCTGGAGGCTCAAGTCCTGCCTCAGCTTTCTGCTCTGTTCCCACATGCTCTGGAGCAGATTGTCTAAGCCTGACCCCTGTCAGTTCAGCTTTCCCTGGGGAAGTCACTTTGCAAAAAAGCCCTGTGGTCCCCTTCCATACCCTGATGCCTGATCCCTGGCATGCCAGGCTGCTGCAGGTCCTGTGTCTCATCTGGTCAATGCAGCAGATGGTGTTGCCCAGACCTTGCACTGGTGTAGCTATCTGGAAACAGCTTTCAGGAGGTTGGAAGCACATTACTGTGCTTCCAGGAGGATATGTTTGTGTGAATGTCTTTTGCTAATCACTGCTCAAAAGTTTCCTCTGTAACCAAGATATCAACATGTTATGTCAAAACAATAGAATCACTTATAACTTCATGCACAGAATTTTGTTGTTCTTTTGGGGATTTCAGTCATGCCTTTGGCCTTGAACGAAGGTGGAAGATGGATATGTGGGCATCCATGTAATGCTCTGATCTTCCTTAAAGAGCTTGATGTGCACTGTACCATGTAACTGCTTTCAGGGTGTGCATGCTGTGGTGCGTGGGTAACAGAGGGGATTTCTGTGAAGAAGATAAAAAAACCCAAATGCTAGGTGTTCTATGGAAACATCGTTGAAAGAAGAGGTTGTGTTTCTTTCCTGCTGCTTTGCTTTCAGACACAGATTAGTCTCTTGCTTCAGCTAAATCCACAGAACAGGTTGAGGCTGAGGGGTATGAAGGTTGCTGACAAAGCAGAGGTGAGAGGGGCTGGGGAGCCCTCACAGCTGCAGCCAAGGAGGCTGTTGTGTGAGCCAGTTTTCAGCAGTAAAGGAGGAGATGCAGATAAAAGGCAGATGTGTGCAGACTGCCTCTTGATGGCTTATTTGGCTCTAATTCAGATTATGACAAAAAACAATGATCAGAAAAAAGCCAATTGCAGAGGTTTTTTTCAATATTAAATCTTTATTATATACAAAAATATTTGTTGGGAGTTAACAGAATCTCTTAATTTGTACATTGACATTTTTATGTTTGGCTGTGTTACTTGTGAAAATATTAGCTGTGAAAAAGACAGGGGGGTTAGGAAACAAATCCCAATTTAAAAATGCCCTACGCAGTATCGGACTGGCACATGAGGTCAGAATGCAAACGCGTGCCCAAGGCCTGCTCCACGCTATGGACTCAAAGCACACTTAGGTGCTACATCAGTGTCAGGTTTACATTAGAAAGTTACCTAATAGCTAAGGGGCTTGTTTCTTGTAGGATGTTTCCAGCTAAAGAAGGTATTTTCTATCCAGCAGAGCAGTTTTTAAAGTTTAGCAAGTGTCCAATCCAGTTTAATGTGCTGCAGAAAGAAAACAGCACAGCAGGAGAGGTTCCACCAGGCAAAGCCAGGTGGGAGAAGCGGCTGGTAGTAAGGAAAAGCTTAGTTACAGACTGCTAATAGCTATGGAAGCCCAAACACTTCACTGGGATTTTTACAGCTCTTTGGCCCAGGAGAGATGTCCTTGGACCACAGGGCGCAAATGTGACATACAGGCAAGCTGTGGAATGGCAGGAGGGAGGGGAAGGAATGCCAGTTGGCATTTTCAAAGGGGGAGAAATACATTTCAGCAGTTATCTCCATCTGTAGTTGTATACAAGACCTAAACCACAGCAATCAGCCCCAAAACCAATTTTTTTGCTGGCAGCAATGCTACTGTGCACCTCTGCACCCACCCCAGCACTGCATGAAGCATTTTGCTGTATGCTCAGTATCATGTAAGAGGTCGAATAATGGAAAAGCAATTTGGATTTCTGGAAGCAATTTTACTGTTTTCCAGGTAAATGTTGACTACTTACACAGTAATAATTGGATGAGTATCAGGGCAAAGTTGGACAAGCTCATGATACTACAAGGACAAGGCTAAATGGGAAGATGTGTTGCCAAGACAGTGTTAGCCTGGCATGTCTGTCAGTAACCATAGCCAACCATTGCCTCAGTAGCAGGGGTATCTCCATACCAGGTAGCACAAGAAAAGGGTTCTGAGACCAAAATTCACCTATACTTCCAGGGAAATTTATTCTTTAAACTAAAAATGTTGCTGCAGATGTGCTGGGAAAAAACAAATTACATTTGGATGTGAAGCTGCTGAACAGCCTTCACTGAGCTGGAGTTTGTTTCTAAGCCCCTACAGGTAAATTCCAGCTGTAGCACCAACTGCAACTGCATTGAGAGGTCAGCAGCTTAGAATGTGACAGTCTGAAGAGAAGCACCTCACCATGGAGGTAAGGTTAATTTGCAGATGCTCCCTGAAGTACTAGTGGTACTTACCCCTACATTTTATTTATGTGTGGTTTTGTGCACGTGCACATAAACGTAGCTGTAATGTTTGGAAGCCAAAGCTGCCTCTGGAAATTTTTTTAGGTGTGCTTTTACTCTACTTAAGAACTAACAGTAAGTTAAGTAGTAACTTACTTAATAAAGTTACTTAGCAGTAAGTTATACCAGTCTTAAATATCAATGTTCATGTTGACTGCTATTTCCTCTACAAGACACACATTGAGACTCCCAGACTATTCCCAGCAGTGAGCTGTTAAATATACAGAAAAGCAAGACTAGGCCTATAAGAGAAACCTAGGAAGAAAAATCAGTTGGGGACTGTCGGAGGGGTATTTAAGGCAAGAGGCTGAGCAAGCTACTAGCCCCTTGGTCCAACAACCACTACCTCAGCATCAGTAACTAATCCCACCACTGGTGCACAAGTGGTATTTTAAGTTTGGCAATAACAGTAACTGCACTAACTCTTGGGAATCTGGGTGAGGCGAGAAACCCTCCATGAAACAAAAGGCCTATACACATCTACAAGGTAGGTGCAGATGACCTCCACCTGTAGTTGGTCTGAGAGCTGTACTTAAAGGTGCAGCGAGTGACAGGGAGTCTGCTGTGGTAGGCACAATGGATGTACCAAGAAACAGCAGCTGCCTCAAAGCTAGTCTGAGTGAAGCTGCAAGCCCGTGTGGAAGGACGGAAAAACCCACATCTCCCCCTTTCTGGAGTCGTGCTTTCTATGTGAACGTTCTCCACTGGTCCTTAAGCACAGCAGAGGCAAGCTTGGCTCTAAGGGGAACCTAGCCAGGAGTGGTCTGCATTTCAAAGAGAAAAAACCTTTCTATTTATTCTCTGAATCACCCTCTTCAAAATAGAACTAAACCAAATCCAGGTGACTTCCTGAATACTGAGGCAATCTGTACAGCAAGTATTTAGGTAAAATTGCAAAAGATGCAATGAATTAGAGTTGTAACAGAAGCTCAGGAAAAGAGTGTCACATTTTGAGCCCATCCAAGATGTGACAGTTTAATACAGGTTCAGAAGTCATCCTGCCTCACAAAGCTTTTGTACGTCCAAATACACAGAGCTGCCCTGATGGGAGAACACGGCACAAATTAAGGATGCTGTCCAGGTTACAAATCCCATTTCCCTTGCCTGTGTTGGGGGCTGTGGTTCTGCTCCGATTTTACCTTCATTTGCTGTTTGCAGAACTTCTCCAAAGACAGACCCTTAGAAATCTGTGCAAGATGCCACATGCCATTGTAGCTATTCCACTAAACTTTGACTGACTGCATCTTGCCACATGATGTAGAATCTAAAGCAGACCTGTAAGTGTAACCTTTAGAGACAACGAGGAAATCACTTGGGTACATGTGCACCAAAATATTTACATCAAAGCTGGGACTGGTGCACACTTGAGAGAATTTTTGGTGCATTTAAGGAAAAAACTTAAGGGGTCTTAGCATACCGACTGTAGTTTTATGTAAAAGTCTTTGTTTACAGGGCAACTACAGCATTTCTTCTATCAGTCTATATGTACAGAATTTTACAGCACCTCATGCACTGTCCAAAACAGATAGAAATTACAGATAAATATAGAATTTTTAGATTGAAATATCTGTATATTTAGAAAAATATACATTAGTAAACACAATAAACCAGGTAGAGAAGTGTACCAGTTCTAAAGTCTCACATGCAGGTATCATTTCTGGATTAAGTCATGGTAGCTTTGTAATGTGGTAACAGACGTGAGCATTTTTTGTTTTACCATCCACATACATACATATACACAGACAACTATTTGATAATTCTCTAAACTACTTAAATATTTATCTTGTGATACATACCATATATCTTAAACATTTAGCAGCATCTTCACCTCGCTCAGACACACCTATTGTTATTAACAGTCAACCTAAAAAGGTCTCCTGTTTAGCATCTGGAAAATGAATGTTTAGTGTGGAATGATATACATGAAATTATGTTAACTCTTCCAAAACACTTCAGACAGCTCTTACATGAAATAATGGTCCTTTGCTCAAAACCAGCCTTTCAGTGTCCTTCTCCCATAACTGCACAATGCACAGATCTCTACACCTGCTCTGGCATACCCTGACTGCAGTGTAGATGCCTGAAATGGCACCAGCATTCTAAGAACCTGCAAGAATGTTCTATTTTTAACTAATTCTCATTCTAGTCATCCCACCAGGTAGTGACAAAGGAAACAGAATACCTGATGAAATTCTGATTTTGCTGAAATCTAAACCAAACAACAGCCCACCACCAACCAACCCCTTTCCCGCCCTTGCCAACATTATAAACCTGCCAATGTGAACTCCCACCTTTCAAGATTTAATGGATACATGTAAGGAATGTGATGTTTAAGTGGGGATTTTCCCCTTACAACTTACACATGGACATCCAATTAAAACCTGCAGACACTTGGATACTATCTTTGCCTGCAACCTAAGCAAGCCATCTTCTCCTATTGCTTCAGAATTGTACTTCCCAATAGCATCTACACTACCACCACCAAATGTTCAAGCCACGAGGCTCCACTCTGCTAACTGCTGGATTTTGAAACACTGGGAACCTGCAGCAAAAGCTAAAGCTTTAGCTTTTAACAAATACATGGCTGGTTGGAGACGGCTGACTAGGGAGGCTCTTGTGGCAATGTTCTCCCTGGGATGGAAACAAGGAGCAGAGGGGTTTTCCTAAGTAAACCTTGGTGCCCATGTTTCATGTGCTTCATCTGGTTAAGTACATTTATGGAAAGAAGGATGAAAATAAGTGATAGCTGCAATACAAAGTATTATGGTTTGGAAACAGAAGAATCTTTTCATTTTGTTCATTAGAGAAGAGTGAGTTCAGCCCACTTTTAGCATCACAATATAGAGTATTTTCTAACTCATAATGTAAAAGGCATCGTATCTGTCCAGATAGCACATCCTATTTACAGCATATTTAGCTCTCCTAGTCCACAGTAAATAAACACACTTTAGTCCCGTTCAGCATATAGTGCCAAGAGCAAATCATTAGTCACACAATGGCTTTGCTATCCTTGCTGCTACATACAACACTCAATCCATTTCTCAAAGCAGCCTCTGAGTGATAGGGTCACAGAACAAGTCTGGGAAAGGAAAAGTCTCATGCTGGTGCCACATTTAAAAGCTTTGCCAAACTTAAACAAAACCAGAGGAAAACACATCCTGAAAAATGTAACAATAAAACAAAGTAGTGGTCCAGATTTTCCTCAGAGAGCTTCAAATTCGCTTTGAAAGACCAAGATCTCAGTACCAGGAGCCACAAGGATTACCTGTGCTATAAACAGTTTCAACTAATGTTTTCCACACACTAGGATCTCAAGCTGTCCTTGCCCCTTTTACCCCACAGCAACCAACTTTACAGGCTTTGCAGAAATCACCTGTTATACGGGTTTTTGGAGGGGTTTGAGATTAACACTTCTCCAATACCACATCAACTCCATTTTTCTTTTCCTTGTGCACAAAAGCCTTTAGAAGCCCCAGGAAGCAGTACTGGTTTACAGTGTCTGAGCCTCTTTTCCTTCAGAGATAGTTTTGATGAAGTTGCCTTTCAATAGCATTCCATGTCACACTTTGGTATTGAGAAAGAAGTCAGAAGCCAGGTGTCTGTCACCAGATGGAAGAGAAATTAAAACAGATAGATGACTTCAGGTCAGACACCTAATCTGGTAAGTGATGGTGAATGTTACTATATACAACAGCTGACAGTACAAGATAAAATATAGTCACAAAAAGAGCTAGTCTTAGCAACGAGCTACATCTTCATTTTGTTCTTATTAAGCAGAAATTTACATCAGCATAAATTTCAATCAATGAACTTCAACCTAATGTGAACTATATCAATGAGCCTACTAAGGGAAGAACTATCACTAACAAAAGGAAGTATGTTGTAAAACAAAAAGGTACAAACAACATCATTGCTTTTTAGCAGTAAGCTTCCAATTCACAAACTAGCTCATTAAAAATGCAATTAAAACCAATGCAACAAAAAGCACAGAAACTCTACTACATCATGCTCCTAAAAATACAGCAGTTGATCACATATTCCAAAATATAGAATCCAGCTACGTATCACAGAAAATTAAGCCAAAGATCACCATACAAATATCAATCAATGTCCTAAGAAAAGAGAATGCCCCTTTTTTTTCCTTTTTTTTTTTTTAAGCAAGGTGTTTTCACAATGTGAATAAATACTCATAAGTGTTAATCTTCACTCTACAAGGCTCCATGTTACCAGGTTCTCTCCCAGGCTATTTCCCCATTATTCCCATTGCACGGAGTTACCCTGTGTACCAGCTTTCTAACATAAGTCCTTCAGCCATAACAGGCTAACAGGTTTCCAAAACAGCCTCATAAGCAGCGTGCAAGATATTGCTTTACGTTATTTGAAGAGACACGTGTAAGGAAACCTACACAACGGTTGCTGAAGTAAGAGACAGAAAGAAGTCGTGAAACATAAAGCATGCACCAACATTGAGTGGAAAGAAGCTGGACCAATGGAGCTGTGTGTTTGGTGCTACTTTGAATACTTAAAATTCTGCTCCCATGAAGTTATTATTTTAGAAGGAAAAAAAAAAAACAAAACCCAAAGAAAAAAATTAAGAGTTCTTTCCTAATAAGAGCTAAAGACTTCTGACTGGTTGAACACTGATGTTAACAAGGTTTACAAAATATTATTTCAAGTATCCTTTTTTTAATCACAGTGAAAATGTAAGACCAAGATGTAAGTGTTGAAGTGAATGACTGAAAGTTTCTTAGATGAAAAAGGCAAAGGTACTAAATCAAAACATAGAAAAATGCTTAAACGCATTTCCTTCATGTGATATGAATAGAAAGGTTATCTGTAAAAAGTTAGAAAAATTAAAATAAATTACATATTTAAGTACACTTTCCCTTCAGTATTTCTATAAAAATTCAGAACAGTGTACTTTGGAATATACATAGAGTAAAAATGCACAGGTGCCGTAGTCATCGCCGGTATCTACACAACGTCACATCAGCGTCTTGCTGCAGTTGAATTTATTTGTCACTTCAGCTCCTCCTGGGAAACCTCAATATACCCAACTAATTGGGACCCACTGCGGTTCCAGCCTCAGCCTCTCAATAGCAGTCTGCAGCTTCTCAAAGGCTTTATCTAGGTTGTCATTTACAATGGTCAGATCAAAATAGTGGTTGTATGCTCTCTGGATCCGTGCGCTTTCATCCACTGTTTTCTTCAAATCAGTGTCCTGGTGAAGAGATAAGAGAATTCAGCCAGATTGGAAAAAACCTCAAAGATCATCAAGTAGATTTTAAAGGTTACTGAGAACATACACCTTGGTGAATCCTTATTAACATGCAAGAAGTATCCCCTTCATTACCAACAACTGACTACTTAAAAGAATATATTTAAAGAATAACAAGTTTTCATTTACATTAAATCCACACAGAACTTCAGCTAAAATGTATTAAAAGGGCTGAAAAAATTATGAACTATGCCAATAATGTTAAATATGACAACCAAATGTTTGCAAATCTGGCAATTCTTAAGAACATCAGTAGACACACAGGAACTCACGCACATCAGTTTGTATCTGCAACTGACATTCCAATCAGAATGAAAACTATGCTTTAGGAATGACTGAGTCAATCACTTATGTAAAGAGATTTGTGCATTTTATTTCCACAGAAAGCACAAAAAAGGTCAAGAATTCAAATCAGTGGGAAATGAAAGACAATTAAAGATAAATTTATAGTAAAAAAAAACTTCTAGAACACTTACTGCTTTTAGAGGCTATATTTCAGCCTTCCTCATCTGACATCAGATCCTGATTTGTGAACTACTGCTGCATTGTTTAAGCTCTGACATGAGCTACAAAATACGCAGGGAATTTATATCCCTACATTACAAAGCCTTCATGAAGTGCTGTCACTGAGCAATTTTTATGTTCCATTAGTCCTACATCAGTAGAAAATCCCTCTCCACTTCTGCACAAAGCCATATTCTCCTAAGCTGTTCTGAGATTTGTCCCCTCAACAGTATTTTTTAAAATGTTTGTGCCCTGATACAGTTGTAAACAGAAAAGGCAAAATGAAAAAGTAAGCTTCTGAATAGCCTCTCCTTCCCAGTAAATGAAGGAGATGAGCAAATGTATCACCGCAACAGCCACAATTTTCGCAATGGAATGGTTTAGGATTAGAAATAATGTAGACAGACCCACTAGCAAGCAGAACATAATACTTAATATAATAACATATACTTAACATAATACAAATAACATTTGTTTTTCACTTGTTCAAGAAGTAAATGAAGATGAAATGGGAAATCCTACTCTATATACATGAGTACAGATACAATCTAGAATGCATAGATACATAAATGTACATTTAAAATGTAACTGTGCTCTTTATTATTCATAAGGACAAGTAAAAGAGAGGCAAGTACATGCCTTAGGGAATCAAATATTAGGAAGCGTAGGGAATTACTTTTATACTTTCTGGACAGTTTAAACCTTGCCTTCTTAACACAGAATCACAGAATTGTTTGGGCTGGAAGGGACCTCAAAGATAATCCAGTTCCAACCCCCTGCCACGGGCAAGGACACCTTCCACGAGCGCAGGTTGCTCCAAGCCCCATCCAACCTGGCCTTGAACACTGCCAGGGATGGGGCAGCCACAGCTTCTCTGGGC
>JASSUY010024408.1:0-25671 GCA_032466535.1 Forpus xanthops
TATGAGGAGGAAGTTCTTTACTGTGAGAGTGGTGAGGCACTGGAATGGGTTGCCCAGGGAAGTTGTGAATGCTCCATCACTGGCAGTGTTCAAGTCCAGGTTGGACATAGCCTTTGGTGTCATGGTTTAGTGGGAGGTGTCCCTGCTCATGGCATGGGGATTGGAACTAGATGATCTTAAGGTCCTTTCCAACCTAACTATTGTATGATTCTATGAAAAATCAAATTTATGTAAGAAAATTTTGCATGCTTTTTATATTTTTCCAATCCTGTCTCATTCACCTCTCTGAGATGGGAAAGGATATGTGTTATTAATATTAACAAAATCTAATTTTACCTTCACAGATAAATTTGAGCAGTTTTGGGCAATAAATCGAAAACTCATGGAGTATCCTCCAGAAGATAGTGGATTTCGATACATCCCATTTAGAATTTATCAGGTAGGAGAAAATGAAATAAAGTCACTATTACCGAAGTTTCCCACTGACATGTCATATATTATAATCTGTTTTCAGAATTATACATTCCCTTTTCTAACATTGTGGTGTAACTTTACATGCTCATCATTGTTGGGTCTGTGAGTTATATAAATTAGCAACTTAGTTATATGTGGAATATATTTTTAATAATATATAAATACCATTTGTTGTAACTGTGTAATAATTAAAAATGTACTAAGGCTGAGATAGATTATGTTTAGGGCTTTGTTTTTGAAAAGCTAATTCTGTCATTAAAAATAACTGCTAACTATGAAGACTGCTTTGGGTGCAGAATGCCCTCTGAAAGATCTGAGGTATTTCAGAAACAACACTTTTCCTTCAACCACTGTATAGACTTCTATTCTTGTTAGCCTTATAAGGTGAAAGTAGTGGCATGTAGTTCTTACATTTGTCTTGCAGTTGTATATTATACAGTCCAAAACTGGATTTGAGTATTTTTTGTTTTAATTTGCCAGTGCCCCTGTTTTTCTCAGTGGTTTATTTGCAGACTTATTCCTTGGAATCCTTCACAATTTTTTTGTATCCCCTTAGTTTTTTATAGCTTTGAGGTCAAAATAAATTTTGGAATTATGTATGGTTAAAAGTTTACATAGAATTAATGAAGCCTTTCCACAAATGAAACATTTCTGCTCTGTTTTGTCTTCAAAGCATTTTCATCTGTTTGCATTTAAGTTTTGCACCTGTAACTATCAAAAATCCTTTATTTGTAGTGCTGGGTAGTCTGATACTACTTTTGTAGCAGGCTTTAATGACCATGCAAAGCTACACAAACTTACAGTGAGACTGAAGTAACTTTTAATGTTAGGTTTAAGACATTTACTGTCATAGTGAAACCTTAGACTGAGAAAGGAAGTCAGTTTGTTAGAGATCATAGCAGATGGTAAGGTTTTTATAAGCATCAAAAAGTATGTATCAGGAAAAGTAGTTCACTCACATCATTTTGTTTGCTTGGTAACTAGGTTGTTTTTCTGTTTGCTGATAGTCTTGGGGGTGTTTATGTTTCTTTTGTTAGGGTTTTTGTTTTAAGTCTTTTCATAGAAATCAGGTAAATGGGTTTGCAAAAGTGGAGGTTTTGCTGTCTGAATAAAGTACAGGCCTTTAAGCCCATGAAGGAAATTTTCTATATCACCTGATTTCAAGCTAGTAAAGCTTTTTTTTTTTTTTTTTAATAGAAAAAAAAGGAGAGAAAAAAGGCAATTCAGTAATATATATCCCTTCACCCAGTAGTATTTATTTTCAGGCTCATTATCTTTTCAACTGGAAACCCTTACTTGCTGTAGTTTAAGCCAAAAATATCTAACTAAGAATGAAAGACCAGACATAAATAAATATGATGCTGAGACAGCCTTTGAGAAGGTTGGTGTGTATTATTTTTAGTAATGCTTCTCTCAATATTTCTAAATGTAATGTTCCTCTTTTAAAAAAAGTAGATGCAGGTGTTTCTAGCTTTTTTTGCTTGGTTTGGTCTGTGTACTGATTACTGTTCACCATAAAAGTCTGTGTGTTTAAAGGAATTTTCAGAAAGCATTAGGGAGGGTGAGATTATAATATAATTCCAAGCAAGGAATTGATTCCTATAATTTTAACATAATCCTACAGTACTTGGTGAGACTTGCATATGCTGAAGTAACCACCTCAAAAGTATTCTTTAGATGTATTTAACTTCCACCCTGACTGGATTAAATTTCTATTAGTGCTGGTAGAATTCAGCTGTGCATTCTAGTTGGTTGCTTGCATATCCTTATATAAATACCTGAAAGCCAGTTTAGCCTGGATTTGTGTTACAGTGGATATTTATTCCCCATGTGTTTTTGTAGATGCTTCAGGATATGCAGGTGGATGGCAGGAAATATTAGGCATTGCTTCAGTGGAGAAGTTCCTCCTCTTAGTCTCTATACCTTCCATGACTCTAAAATTATTAGAAGGAAATTCTGTGAAGGGAACTGCTTAGATTATGCTTGGGCAGCATGTGGTGGATGAATTTGTTTTCCTTCAAAGAAATGTATTAGATTATTATATTGACTAAGAAAAATCAGCTTTCGCAATTACAAAATGTTTCTGGAGAAGTTGCTGCAGGAAAAAGTGTATGGAATAAAGTGATCGGATGTGCTTTTCACTGAAGGCTTGATATTTTCAAAACTCAAAATGCTCTTTCAGTTGTAAAGCTTGTCTATTGAAATACATTTCTAAAGAATAATATGAATCATACCTTGTGTGGTATCCAAATCTGATGGTGTGTGTGGGAGAAAAAGATGGCAAAAATATGAGTGTTGTACTTGGGTAAGTCAGAGCTAAACTAACCGCAGGTAATTGTAAAGTCCTTGTCTAACACCTCTTCTTTTAAGTGCAGCAGTCAAGATTAGACCAGAATCCAGGCATCTACTGTAGAAGATGAAGTAAAAGACTGAGTATTGCTAAAGATCAACTCATTTGCAATCTTAAAAGTTGGCTGAGAGATCTCAAAAATTTTATTACCAGCTGCCATAGTCTGAGCTGTGTCATTATGGAGCTTGCACACATGAACCCTTGACAGAGGTGGAAACTTTTTCTATCAGAGATGGTTTAAAAATAGTGTGGGCTTTTTTTTTTTTTTTTTGACACTTTTGCTTACATGTGTCCAAAAAAATAAATATAAGGTTCCCTATGTCACTACTTGAGAAGTATAAGCTGCTGTGTATTCAGTTGACAGGTGCATGAAAACTTTCTTCCTTTTTTTATCTAATAGTACTGTTGAATAGAGTGCTTTTTTCACTTGTTCTTTAATAGCAAGAGAGAAAACAATAATTGTTTTGTGTATGTTATGATTAGAAAGCATTGCTTTTCTTGTACAGTACTAGAGTTTGAGGACTTTTTCCACATGTTCATAAGGCCAGCTGGTTTTGCACTTTCTAATTGAACAAAATATATAGCTGGTAGATGGCAGGAAGTTTTCATCAGTCTTTGGCTCCAGGCACTGTGACAGGGCCTATTAGTCAGGCACTGGCGAGGAGTCTCTGCGTGCTGATGGAGATTACCCTGATGAACCACTCTGAGTCTCATTTGTTGTGCACTTAGTTTGCACTCATCCACAAGTTTTGGTATCTTGCTCTTGCCCTGTGTCATGCTTACCCGCTTGTTCTTGCTTGCTCTTGTCAATCTTCCTCCTTTCCTCTGGAGTCTGCCCTATGAGGATATTGTATTTCAAGTTCTAAGTAGTGTTTCGTTCTTGAGACTAAAATAACAAATGTGAAAGAAAACACATTAAAACCATTACATGTTTTTCTGTGCTTTTCTAGAGTTGCGCTTGGCTTAAGGCAAGCTGGCTTTTTGTTTGTTTGCCAACCCAAAAAGGGATGGTCTGGAATTATTTGTTTGCTTGTTCCTTTACTTGGGTGCTAGGAGATGCCACTAGGACATGGTACTGGAATGAGCATTTTCTTTGCCTCTATTTTCTTAGGTTTTTGATTAGGTTATTAGTTTTATTTTCTAATTAAAAAATAGGCCTTAGCTTTGAACAGGTTTTTCCTATCATAAATCCCTTAAGATCTTGTGATTAAATTGTGCAGTCACAAATGGTTAGGGCGTTTATCTGCTTTAGTAATGTGAGTATGATTCTCAATAATACCTGGATTAAATCTAGCACTTTGTTCTTTCTGTCAAGGTTGCAGTACCAAGATGTCTAAATGGATTTAAATGTTCACCATGACCTGTACTCTAAAAATAGCAGGCCAGGAGGGGGAAATGAAGTATTCCAAGGCAGTATTAATATCTGGCTCAATAAATGAATCAGAAACCTGAGCATGGCCCTTTTGGAAGCAATGGAATACTGGTTTAGTCATATTGCCACATTAATTGGCAGATGTCAGTTAATTAATTGCAAAACCTATGTATGCAGAGTATGCAAATCAGCATCACAATTTGATCCGTATTATGACAGCTGATCAAAACAGGTTGTTTGGAGAGACACTGGGTCCACTTGTAAAGTTTTCAAGTAACAATGAATCGACCCTTTTATGCTAGTGGGTTGTTAAAATCTTTTTGTTGTTGTTTTTGAAGTGAAAAGCCTCCATTGCATTTCAAGGCTGAATTTGTCTGACTTCAATTCCTAGATTTTGTTTTTCCTTATAACACTTCAGAGTCTTCTGACTTTCTAACCTCCCAAGTTCACTTATAATTCAGCAGCTTCAGTTTTCTTCAGTAAGCTGAATCAGTTAAGCTCTTCAAGCCTCTTGTCATGAGGTTTGCTTAGCAGTACTGAAGTTGGTTTTTTAGTCATCTTTTCAAACTCTAGCTGATATTTTGATAATCCTCAAAATTAGTATTAGAAAGATGTAGAGGTTAAAAGTAAAGTTTATTTGTATAGAATTTTAGATCAAAAATACTTTAAGCATAAAGGTAAAGGATAGGGGTAAAGATAACTGCTACTTGAAACTGCAAATCTGAATATTTTTATGAAAGAAGTTGAGATGCAATGTTGAGGGAAAGAATTAAAAGATTTAAGTGCTGTTAACCAGAAGAGGGCAACACAACACAGCAAGTTTCAGTGTCTTGTTGCCTAGCGCAGAATGCTCTTGAATAGGCCTGTATTTAATGCCGTATTTAACATTTTTTTATTTATTAAAAATGACATTTTCATAAAGGAGCTGCTGAAAATAGATCAATTTATTTCTTAAAAAATTATTTTTACAAAGAGGAAGTTTGAGTGAATAGGAAAACAATGTGAAATGATGGTTGGTTTGTGTAACAGAGCTGTGCTCAGCTGCATTTCTGTCCTAAAAAGAAAAAAGTGGACTTTGATTCATCATCTAGTGCATGGAATGACTTATTCTAATAACTGATGGCTCAGAACTGAAGAAGCACCAGCACATATTCGCCAGCTTTAAATTAGTTCAAAATAAAAGCTTTATGAATAAGAAAGTTTAAAAGTGTTGGTAGGCAAATATTTTCCCTAGTGCCTCATTACTATGAGGAAAAAAAGCTAAACAAACAAACCAGCCCTTCTATAAAGTATTGCATCTGGGTATCATGATCAATAAGTTACTATCGATACTTGTTTTGTGAATTTAATTGCTTTGTTCTGTGCTGAAACTAACAGCAATTTGACAAATTGTCAACTTGAGTTGAAAGTCACTGTCACCACAGTTGTTCTATAATGGCTTAAGTTTTTTTGGTCCGAGTGTAAAGTGAATGGGCTAACTCAAACTAATGCTGTTAAAAGGGACTTGTTTTACATGTTTTGTATTAAGGAGTGTCCATGGAGTTCTTTTAAAAGACTTAAGGATCTCACTTGCAAGATCAGCCTTGTGCCTTTAAGAATCTTAGTACAGAATGGGGGCTTAATCAGTTTAAAAGAAGAATTTTGTGATTATAACCTTTACTTGTCAGAGATGTGGCTAAAGTTTACATAACTTTATGCCCAAGTTATCTGTAAAATTGTCAATCAGCCTAGTTCAGAGCTATTCTGAGAGTTGCACAGTGCTCAGGGGAAGAGATGCAGGAAAGATGGGACTATAAAACAGCTGTTTGGGTAGCTTCTCTGAGCTGGTTGGTCTGTTACCAGGCTGGATAGTTCTAAGCTAGATCAGGCTTGTCAAGAGGAGCTACAGAAATCTTTGAGTTGTGTGTAGTTATAGCTTGTGTACAAAGAATGAAGTAGTTTTGTTTACATGAAAAGCAGTTTAAGGTTCTGAATTATAAGTAGCCTAAAGCAATTTTAATCCCGGGATATACTGGCTTGTCAGTAGTAAATAAATTAACTTTGTGTAAGTAGTTATATAGATTATTTTTTTTTGTTAGCTAAAGATAAGTCAAAATACATTCTGAGATACAATGAAATAATAAACACTTGGGGGAAAATACAAAGCCTATTTCTAACTTGAAAATGCTTTAACCTTACCATATGTCATATGCACTGCCTAATCACAAATTGCTAGTTACTTTTTTAGCAAATTATTCTTATATAAAACCCTAATTGGTCATCTTTCTGTGAATTGTCATATGATAATGAACTTAGATATAAATAAGTTTATGTAAATGCTCATGCTACGAATTTGAATTTAAACCACAAGGTTTAGATTCTTGTGGCTATATTTAAGTAAACTATTTTATTAAGATAGTGCTCTTGTATATTTATATATTACCCTAAATTTGTTATGGAAATTTATATGCATGCAATTTAAAGAAAAAATTAAATTGCAGTTTTCAGCTATGCCTCGAGTGTTAATTCTTAAGAGTATGAATATGATCAGTGGTGGGGTTGAAAAGTAAATGAAGCAATATTTCATTTGAATTAGGTCTGTGTACAGTTACTGTTAGATCTTGCAATTTAAATGCAGTACTCTTTGGTATATTGTTGCCTTTCAAAGCTGATCACTTCTCTGTTTCATTTGGTTTTGCCAACACAAACTGATTTGCCACTTCCACTACATAATTTGTCATATGGTCAGGGATTTTTGCTACCTGAAACTTGCAGTCCAGTGGTGTATCCCTCTGAAAATGGCTCTCACGCTCTGATGTAACAGCAAAGAAAAAAAAAAAAAAACAAAACAAAACAGTTGGTGAAAGGCCTTACATTCCAAAAAAAGAGAAAAGCAAAATATGGATTTAGTTTTTTTCTTTAGAGGAATGAAGAATGTTTTCCTCAAGGGCTATTTCTATGACTGTGTGGCATATGTGGTGCCTAGTACTTAGGAATTAAACTAGAACAAAGCCTAGCCTATGATGATGATGCAAAAAGTTAACTGCATAGATGAAAGTCACAACAGTAGATGTTTTGGTTTGTCAAGATCAGTATGCCATCTTATGGTTCCTTATTTTTAACTAAAATAAATAAAGCAGGTTAAATTTGCACAGAATTGAGGACTAGAAAATTCAGAAAGTGTTCCATTTTTTGGAAAGCAGCGAGACTCCTGTCTGCATTTTCCAGAAGACTGAAAGCAAATTGTACACAGGTAAGAGTGGAATGGAACAAACTTATGACAAATATCCTATGGCAGAATATGGCACCATACTCTAGGAATTCTTTATGAATTAACAAACACATTTCTGAAATTTTGCTATCCTTGACTGTCTGAGTTTCTTCTAGTTTATTGTAGAAAACTAAGAATTATTTGGCTTAATGCTTTTGAGTAAATTGAAGGTGTTACATGAAGTACTGAACTATTCATCGATCTTAAGCAAGCAATATGATGTTTGATTTTGTGGATGCAAATCCATTTCTGAAGTTGTTTACTTTATAGGTAGTCAGTACTCAATTGCTTACTTCCACGTGGCGCTTAGTATAGGTCAGTATAAGCGCATAAGACACTGCAGCTGTGAAAAGCACTGTTGATTTGTTGTCACTAATTCTTCACATACCTTGATACATTACCAATTGTAAATACGAATCTCTTTCAGGGAAGGAAATTTAGTACTTCAGGGATGTACTTACATTGTATATGTCTCTGTCCTCTAAGAACTCAACAAATGTGTCTCTTGGAACTGCTTCTTCTATTTAGCATCTGTTATTTCTGGCCTTAGGACCATTGCCTGCTGTCTGTTCTAGTTGTTATCACTCTCTTGAGTGTTGACTTTCTTCTGCTTGTAGGATCTGTACAATTCACCTGAGGTTAAATAATGGAAATTCAGTATTTCAGAAAATATAGGGCTATTTCCCCTGCACAAGCAAATTTAACAGATAATATGAAAGACCAGGCTGCAGCCAGAGTGTGGTTCAGCCGTGCTTGTTAAGTATTTTGACATGGAAGTGATTGTGAGTCCTACTTGTACAGCTTTTGGTGTGGACCTGGTAATGGAACTTCTGACAATATACATTCTCATTGCAATTAACCCGCAGGGTGGGATTCTTGTGAAGGTAAACTGCTGCCTGTAGGTAAGGTATCTGTACTGTATTTTAGATTATATCATGTGCCCCTTTGGTTCTAGGTTTTTACCCCTTTCTGGGAAAGGTCACTTGGTTGGATGTATCTGCTATACGTATTCAGTTGAAGAGATTTTTTTTCAGGGTTTTTCATTTACTTAAGTGTACCTAGTGGGACTGAAGTTCTACAGTAAGAATTTTTCATGAAACACATCCACTTCAGATGGAAGAGCATACAATCTCTGAACATTTTATGAATGTCTCAGTGTCTGCACTCACAAATATGAAGGTTCTTCTAAATAACTTTTAAATTAAAAGAATCCAGGGAGTTCAGTGGTGGGACCTATGGGAAGGAAGGGTTAACAGTATCCTGGGCTGCTCTGGGAGGAGTGTTGCTAGCAGCTCAAGGAAGTGCTCTTTTCCCTATATTCAGCACTGGTGAGGCCACACTTGGAGTGCTAGGTCCAGCTCTGGGCTCCTCAGTACAAGAGAGACATAAAGCTACTGGAGAGTGTTGAGCAAAGGGTCACTAGGATAATTGAGGCACTGGTGCACCTAATATGAGGGAGGGGAAAAGGGCTGGGAGAGCTGAGACTGTTCAACATAGAGAAGAAAAGCCTATGGGGGGATGTCATCAATGTGTATAA
The DNA here is from genome assembly GCA_032466535.1 of Forpus xanthops. Lineage (NCBI taxonomy): Eukaryota > Metazoa > Chordata > Aves > Psittaciformes > Psittacidae > Forpus > Forpus xanthops. The sequence goes on from JASSUY010024408.1 coordinate 8,984, forward strand.
GAGTCTAAAGGGAAAGTGCATAAAAGAGCCAAGTATTTTCCAGTGGTGCCCAGTGGCAGAAACAGAGGCAGTGGGCACAAACTAAAACATAGAAGGCTTCATCTGAACATCAGAAAATACTGTTACTGTGAGGGTCACCAAGCACTGGCACAGGTTACCCACCAAGGTTGCCGAGTCCCCATCCTTGGGGATAGTCAAAAGCTTCTTGGAGAGGTATATGTCTATAAATGGCCCTGCTTGAGTATGGGATTTGGACCAGAGCTTTCTTCCAGCCTCAACCACTCTGGGATTCTGTGATTCAGAATCAACATGCTAGCAAGCTGAAAAGCCATTTGAAAAACCCAGTAAATGCTTTATCAAGCCACAGAAGCTTAAACTGTTCCTTAGGAATCATTGTTCTTATGAATTTTGTGACAAGCTTTTACTTGATGCTACAAAGCTAAAATCTAGAATTCGTAGAAGGATCTGAGGGAAGTTTGTGGCTTTTTTCTCCTTTATGTCCTTACATGATGTGATTTGAATATGTTTGGCAAGGATACAAAATCTGTAAGGACGGCATGATGCATCTTTAGAAACAGTTAACAGAAACTGAAGCAAAGTCTTTTATTCTGAGGTGTTACAATTAAGTTAACCCATTAAATTTTTCATCACTTAAATTTGATAATGAACGTGTTCTAAGTAGGCATATCTTTTTCAGATTAGTAGAACATGTGCTTGGACTTCAAAATGTTTTGCATGGTTGTAATAACTCATTTTGTTGGTTATTACGTAAGCTTTTTCTAAAAGACTGAAAAGAAGCAACGTTGCCAGTTTAAACATTATAGAGAAGGGAGGTATTTTAAATGGTTCTTAATCTTTTTTAAAAATGTACAAGTAATGTTCCTCAGTGTGTGGGGGCGAATTAACTGAAATAGTTGTCATATTTCTTTGTAGGTTTGTAATAAAGCTAAACTATTGTTAATTGTGTAGGAGGCTAGAACTGTATGAAACAGTTGCTTCATCCAGTGTGCTCTCTTCAGTGCAAGGCTTTAAGGAAGTCAAGTTGTTACCCAAGCATGATTAGGAGAGTACTCCTTAACCTTTCATGACCAAAAATTGCTCAATAATATTGTCTAGACATAACTTTAATAAGCCCTACTACACAGAAATTTAACTGTATTCCAGATGTGTTTATAATTCTGGTTGTGGCTTTAATTTGACTATGGTCTCAACTAAGATACTAGTTAATTCTGACATTAAGTATTGCTTGCATCAATTCTTGACATAACATTTGCCACATAACAGACCATAACAAGTTAAGGCTTCCACCAAGGGAACACATCCTATAATTGTTCTTGTTTTTAAAACAGTGATCATTAATACTCAAAAACCAAAGGATTTCCAGCTTGTGTAATACTCTTAAGAGTGCTTTCAAGAATAACAAAATTTTCTCTGTACTTGGTATGTATACCAGTTAGAATTTTGACCACAAGTTTGTATTTTGTTGATCATGTAAAGTATGCAAATGTAAGAAAATCAGTTTGAGTTTATTTGGAGGCACTTCTATAGAAGAAAATTGACCCACTCAGTAAGATTGTATGTCCTCATGTAATTATGCAATATTCTTTTAATAGTATATGTTATTTTCATATCTTATCCTTTCATGTTATTTCAAATCTCAGGAGTAAGAAGTTTTTAAAATATATCCAAATACACATTTGTCATGACCATATTAAAGTATACATACAGAATTACCTTAAGCTTCAATCTGGTAATACATTTCTGCATTATTAATTTATGTGACTTACTGTTAGTGTGAATTAAATGCATAAAGCGTAGCTAGTTTGTTTCATCTTTGTTGTTGCATGCCTATTAAAAATGTTACGGAGGATAATGTTCTTGTTCATCACCATAAGGACTTAAACCTCATGAGGAAAACAAAGCTTCCTTCTCACCACTTGACTGCAGAAGCCCTAGTACAAACTCAAGAGAAAATGAAAGAATGCATGGTTTTCTGTAGGTTGTAATCAGGTATATATTATAATTTTTGGTCACGGAAAATGTAGTTTATTAGAGCAATTTAAAAGGTATTATAGGAAAGCTAAGTAATTTGATTTGGTTTATATGTCGACTTTATAGTTAGTCCTGCAACCCGCATCACATCCTGCCAATGAGTCAATTTTTCTAGTAATTCTAGATAGGTGTTTTGAGCGTGTTTCTACTCCTTTTCATCTTACAGCTTTTAGTTACATATTGGACATAGAAAACCATTATTTAATTTTTCTATTAAAAAAATTAATTAGTTCTATTTTTAATGTAATGTAGTTTATTCTCTGAACAGCGATATGATGTTGCAGTTGAGGTTAAAAATTCTGAATGCTAACAAAACCAGTACCAGCCTTACTCAAAGCACACAAAATCATAACTGGAGTGTCTGTTAAGTCCAGTTTGCAGAGACAAATTAAAAAAATACTAGGAATAGTGTTTCAGGTGGTTTTTTTTTTTGAATGTTGTTCCAGTCCTAACAACTTGGAGAGTAACTGATCTGGAAACATCATCATTGGTGTACAATAAAGCAGTGGGGTGTCTTGTAGCTTGGAAGATTTGAAGGAGGGGAACGGAGCAATGATTACAGGATGAACATAAATCACGCTGTGTATTATACCTCTCAATCTCAGAAAATACTGATGAAATTTGAAAGGCAACAGATTTCAATGAATAAAATTAGACTATTTTTGAGTCTTGTTTGTTACCGTGTGAAATTTGAAGTGGAAAGAGAAGTCACTTCCTTATTCTTACAAACGTCGAATGAAGATGTAAGAATCAGACTGGTCTTTGCTTTGAATATGTCTTGTACTGGAGAGGAATCCGAGGTTTAGGGTTTTATTTATTTGTTTTCTGCTTCTCAAACTGCTCTTTGACTAAAGGCAGCTTGTTAAGAAATGGCTTCCTTCATTTGTGTTGAAATGAGCAAGTGACTTCTTACTGAGTTCGTTGGGAAATGGACACGTTTTAAATGTATTTGCGAGTAAAAAGCATAGATTATTTTACATAGTTGTGGGTGTTGGTTTTGTTTTAATCTGTAGGTTTGCAGCTAACTTACTGGAACGTAGTGTTTGAGCATAGGTATACTATACTACTATTCAGTAGTGAAAATTAAGTTACCTTAATGTTGTGTTTTGGCATTTGAAGAATGGGTTTCAAGTTATGCTGTAACTTGAATCTCTAGCCTATAGAGTGTGTAAGTGTACTATGTGTTAGTACCCTTTGAAAATACTATTTCGAGGCTATCCTGACAGAAGCACAAAGTGATACTTACAAAATAGTCAATGTAAGAGTGTAATTATTTTTTAGATATTTTTTGAAGTAAAATACGGAGACCCCAACTAACATACGCATCTTTCAGAATCTGTTTGCTTAGAGGCATAAACTGGAAAGTATGCTAGGAAGCAGCAGCAGTTGTGAATAGGAAAATATCTTAAGATTAAAAACACAAATTGAAAAGAAGACCGGACCCTAGGAGAGCAAATGAATTTACGAAGTAATGCAGTGTCCCTTGTATTTCTTAATTTGAGATTACAAATGAAAGTGAAAGGGAGAATTTGAAGTTTTACATCACAAGTTTGCGCTTAGAGTATATTTCCTTCAATACATGCTCGTCTAGCTGATTTTTTACGCTTGTATTAATTGAATGATGAAATAGGAATCAATTACAAGTATCAGTTAAGCAATATTGATATTTTTAGCTACATGAGCACCTTTGCTCTGTTGTGGAGTTAGTTTTTGAGTATTGCACTAAGATTCTTCTGTCATTCGAGCATAAGCTTACGATATCTTGATAGGTGGGACATAAATTAATACTTCAAAATACTAAATTGGCTGTATGAACAAGTAATATGCAAGGAAGTGCAAAGAAGGACTGCTGTAGATATTGGCTAATTATTTATATAGAAATATTTTGCAGCATTTAATCCAACTAATAGTACTGATTTAATCTGTTTCAGTTAATACTGGCCATTGCAAATGCAAATTGTTGGGATTTAATTTCACTTTTAAGAAAGCATGTCTGGAGATAGGAGGCTTAGAACAGCATCACTGAATGGTGGGGAAGAATTAAAGGCCTCTGTCCATGCAGTTTTGCTTAAAAAGCGTTTTATTATCTGTTGTATCTAGCTTATGCAGCCTGCAGACATCCCAATAATGCAGAATAATGAACATGAGTTGGGCTAAATCTGTTCTTGGATTTCTTTACTGTATAGTCAGTATATTCAGGGAGTAGTTAATTTTCCTAGAAAAAAATTTTATATAAAATAACCATTATGCAAACTGTTATTATTGCTTTTAATACTTCGTGGTTGAGTTTAAATCACTTGAAACAAAATTATAAATTTAAGTTATGGGAGGTTTTGTAGTGTAAAGGGTTCATTACAAAGCAACACAAACTATGAACTTGACAAGTTAGTGAAAATATGATGGAGTATATAGGGAAGTCTCAAGTTTTACAGTTTTAAGCTGCCAGCACATGTGGGAATTGTAAGGAATTCTTTTTTTACTTTGTGGGTTTTATATGCATGGTAACTTTTATTTGTTTGAATACTATTAGAGTAGCGGCAGAATGTTTAGACAGAAAATCCAAATCCCTTCCTCTAGATGGAAATACTGGTAACTGTGATTTTTCCAGATTAAAACCCAGCAGTTTGTGAGTTATGTTTTTCATTTTAAGATGCATCCTGTATAAAATATCTGACTAATTAAATTGTGGATTTTAGGCAGTGTTTGATGTTCTGTTGATTCTGAAAAGGACCAGGCAAGCTGACTACGTGGGTTGTTTTGGTTTTTTTTTGTTTGTTTGTTTTTTTTTTTGGTGGTTTTTTTTTTTTTTTGTTTTTTTTTTGTTTGTTGTTTTGGAGGTTTTGTTTTGTTTTTTTGGCAGGAGAATACGGAAGAAAAAGTCTCGTAATTGCTAGCACAATATGTAACTATATAGCTTGTCTCTGATCTGTGAGGCTTTAGGCTGCTTTAAAGGGCCTCTTAAAACTTTCCCTCACCTGAAACTCTTCTTAATCCAAGTCTACCTGAATAGGTAATTTTTAATCTGTTTTTTTTAATCTAATTTTTTTTTCATTGTCACTTTACTATCACTGTTATTGTTTAAACTTTTTGAGGAAGAATGATCTTCATTTGTTCTGAAAAGCACAAGATTTGTGGTGCTATGTAGTAGTGTAGAAGAGTGAGAAATTTCCGTTGTAATAAATATAAAATATGTTAATTTCGGGTTGAGTATTTGCTTTCATAAAAATTTGATTTGATACTAACTTGTGGAGATGATCAGTGTAAAATGCACTGCATATTTTGCACCAAGAGACTTTCTTCACAGGCTTACATGCCTGAAGGCATTTCCTTTGTGGATCCATCATTGGCAATTATTCTCACCTCTAGTACCCTGTAAATGCATCCAGCATCTTTTGAACAGTTTACAGCTACACTGAGACTGTAAAATAAAATAACTTATAAAGTGCTATATTCTGTTGAAGCTGTGATAATCTTAGTAGGAAGAAACAATAGATACGGTACAAATACATGCTTTTTGCCTGATGTAGATTATTTAAAGTCATTTTCAGTTAACAGTTATGCAGTGCTGCCTGTGTGGGTTAGATTACAGATAATACTGTTATGTGTGATTAAGCAAATATTGTACAAAACAACATTATGTAAGCAATTACTCCCATTGGCTGTTACTTCATGGGGTGCTGTAACAAATACTGGAGTAGAAAGCTCTAGTGAAGTTGGCCTTTATATTACTAGCTACCACACTTCAAAAGGGGTGATAGTAAGATTTTTCCAAGATTATTTATGCTCCTGTATGACTAAGATAGTTTGAAAAGTTATCTTATAAACATTGTAGATTGTCAAATGGGATTTTTCTTTTGACTCTTTTAATGTGTAAAGCATCTGCTGCATGGGAGGGAAGAAGTGTAAGCATGTTGGGGTAATGCTCTTCCTGTAGGTTTATATTTGTGAACCACAGTCTTTGTATAAACACTTGCAGTTACTTTTATCGTTTTAACATTGATGGAGACCAGTGATTCTTATTTACATTACCACATCTGTATTGCTCGACACTTAAAATGTAAAATTGAATTCATTTTCTGTAATGTTTCATGATAACAGCTGCGAATGTTGCTGTGCAGCAACTCTTTGGGAGATTTTGGAAAATACATCTTTGACTTTTCCCTCGGCATGCAATCATAGAATCATAGAATGGTTAAGGTTGAAAAGGACCTTAAGATCATCTAGTCCCAATCCCCCTGCCACAGGCAGGAACACATTACACTAGACCATGTTACCCAAGGCTCTGTCCGACCTGACCTTAATGATGATAACTAGGGAAAAATTTAATATAATTCATTAATGAATGATGGGAAACTGCAGTATGCACTTCAGAAATTCTTTTCTTAAAAGTCTGTTGAGGATAACCACCTTTGCCTGTATCCTCCTGGTGTTTATTTCCACTTCTGGTACTTCAGATGATAAGCACTTGGGAAGTGTGATTAGGCATCTGAGTAATTGGTTATAGTTTTTTTTAATCAACTCAATAAAAAAAAAAAAGTTTTGGCTGTAACAATGTTTTAGGGATTTTTGTGTTGTTTGTTTGTTGGTTTAAAATTTGTTTTATGCTTGGAGGCACTTTTTTCAGTTTTTCATTGTAACGTGTGCCAGGATTCACTTCTCAAGTGTGAATCTGTCTGAGGTGGATCCTGCTGACTCTGTGCTTTCTGTCATTTTTCAAATGTTCACACATTTCGTTAGTGCTGTTTGTATCCACATTCTTCTACCCTGAGGATGTAGAGAATTGACTACAGCAGCTAGTCAGCTCTTCCTGATCAGCCTTCATAACAAGTAACTTTTGGAGATTGTTGGCAAAGAAGTAACAAGTAGCTGTGTCGACAGTTCTGCACTGTACTGCCCTGGAATTACTTAGAGGTAGTGTACCACTCTTAGGAAAAGGTTCCTTGCCCTGCTGTTTCAGAGAGGTGAATGACAGTTAAGTTGTCATGGTTAATCTATTGGTTGTAGTTTTTCAGGTAGGTAGGTGACAGAGACTACATTGTAACTTCCTTTCAGAATTGTTTTCTAACTTTAAGATATTTTACTACAGTTGAGGTTTGCTGGGGTTTTGTTCATTTATTTGCTGTGTTGTTTGGTGTTTTTTTCTTCTGCCAGGAGATAAAATAGTTTTTGATGTTGTGTTGGTTTGCTTTTATTTTTTTTTAATTACCTCAGTAGGACAAGAACCACTTTGAGAGGTAGGAAACCGAATTTGGAAGGACCAGTGTCTCATACTGCTTTTTCCAATTAAGATGGTATGTGGTGAAAGTTTAATTTACTGGAGCCCAGTCACCCATAATGCAGGCCACATCAGTTGATTTCTAGAGTTGCTAGCAGAAATTTGTCAGCAACAGTTTAAAGCTTGAATAAAGCTTTTGGATTAATTGAATATGAGGTTTTCAACTTCTGTTTTCTGGCTCAGGTGCCTAGTTTGGAAGGAGAAGCCACACTGTTGGAAAAAACTTTTCCTCTCCTTTCAAGTTCAGTTTCTTGCTGATATTGAAAGGACGGGGAAAAGGTTTGCTTATACAGATACTCGAATTAAGGGATTACCTTAACATAACCACACTTCTTCTATAAGTACGTCTGTAGATCATACAGGGCCAGGAGGCCTGGATGGATGAATGAAGAACTTCTGGACAAACTCAGACACAAAAAGGAAGTATACAGCGGGTGGAAGCAAGGACAAGTAGCCTGGGAGGAATACAGAGAAGTTGTTTGAGCAGCCAGGAATCAGGTTAGGAAAGATGAAAGGAAGGCTAGGGGAAGTGTAGGCCCTCTCAAGAAGGAAATGGGAGGCCTGGTGACCTGGGACATGGAGAAGGCTAAGGTGCTCAATGACTTTTTGCATCAGTGTTCACTGGTGAGTGCTCCAGCCACAGTGCTCAAGTTGCAGAATGCAAAGGCAGGGACTGGGAGAAAGATCTAGGGTCAGGTTTGAGACTAAGGTATTTGAAGGTGCATGAGTCATGGGATCTGATGAGATGCATCCACAGCTCCTGAGTGAACGAGCGGATGCACATGGCTATGAATTAGCTTAGGAAATAATTTTTGCCTGTAGACAGTTGTGTATTTTATATTCATCACTGATTCATTTAGAATCATAGAATAGTTAGGGTTGGAAAGGACAAAGTGGCTAAGCCACTTTCTGTCATATTTGAGATGTTGCAGTCTGGTGAAGTTCCCACTGACTGAAAGAGGGGAAACATAACACCCATTTTTAAAAAAGGAAAAAAGAAAGCCATGGGAGTACAGGCCAGTCAGACTCACCTCAGTGCACAGGAAGATCATGGAGCAGAGACTGCTGGAAACTGCAAAGGCACATGGAAAAGGAGGAGGTGACTGGTGGCAGCCAGTGTGGCTTCACTAAGAGCAAATTGTACCAGACAGATTTGATAGGTATAAGAGTCTAGGTTGCCTGTCAAAGCACAGCACTTTTCTTTTTCTCCTTTTTTATTGCAGCTGAAATAGTTTGAGTTTTTTAGCATAAAATCTACTGGAAAAAAACAACGTGGCTTTAGTTATAATGCTACATGTTTGACATTAAAAGTGCTTAATGTGTTTCTAAAAGGGGAAAGATAAACTATTATAGAAGGTATTGGATATTTCTTACAGTATTGCTTTGACTTGGCAAAACATTTAGGCTGATGTTGAGCTCCTCAGTTGGTGTTCACTGCTTTTTTTACTTAAGAATGTATTGAAATGTTTTGTTCAAGCAAAACAGTTTGTTCTGTTACTCCTGCAACAGAAGGTGGGTTTTTTTTTAATAAAATAAAAAAAGCAATGCAAATGCAAGATGTTTATTCTGCTGCAGCCTCTTGTTCTGTCCTATCTTCTGCCTGTCTCAAATAATACAACATATTTGCACAGTCCTTAAATTGTTGTTCTTGCTAATTTTGCTGTTAAAACAGGCAACTACAGAAAGACCTTTTATACAGAAGCTATTTCGACCAATTACTTCGGGAGGACAGATGCACACTTTGGGAGATCTGCTAAAAGATGTGTGTCCTAGTGCTATCGACCATGAAGGTACTGTAGAAACAATTTTTACTCACTAATGTATTTTTTTCTGTTGATTTATTGTTTGGTTGGTTTGGGGTTGTTTTTGTATTGATTTTTTTTTTTTTTTTAATATGGGGATTTTGGAGGTAGGACTGTGTCTTAGTACCAGAGTTTCACTCCTTCATGGTCCTATAGTGTGCCACGCATCACATCACCTGCAGTATTTCGAGATGGTAAGGCTGAGTCCTTAGACTTGAAAAATTAATTTCTGAAAGTTTTTTATTAGATTTGTGTTTGCCTTCACACTGTTCTTAATAAAAACGTTGACATGTTGCTTTCTGCATTTTAAAAAAATATTCTTTAAGCAGTGTCAACAAAAATTTTAGATTACCTTCAGTTTTATATTGCATATTTTTTTCATATGGAAAATAGCAAAATTGACAGAAGTTGAAGATGTTTTCAGAACACTTTCGTTCAAGCCCAGCTTTTAAAAATATACCTGAAAAGGAGGAGATTATTGTAAGCATGTAATAGTTTATGTATACTTACTAAGTAATATTGTGTGACAAGATACCAGTTAGTTCATATAGCATTGTATCATTTCATACACCAACATTTGTCAGTCAGTGCTTATTCAGAAAAATAATATCTGGATTTTATTTAAGCGTCAAAGATTACAACTATTGGAAATCTGACAGACTGTTTAAGTGGGATAAATGTAAAAGTTATGTAAATTAAGATAAAATTAATGTGTGAGTTAAGATAAAAAATTATGTGAAACATTTTTCTTCTTGTTTTTGCTGTTGTCTTGCCAGTACCTGTAAATGGGTAACTGTTTTCCAGTCAGTACATCACAATATGTTTTGAGAAATATCTGATATTCTAGAGAAGATCTTGGCACAGAATTTACTGATGTAGTGTAAGTACATCTGGGCAGTAAAGCACTAAATTTGAAATCTGTAAAAATCTATAGGATTGAATGCACAGAACTTGTGTAATTCAAAATCAAATACTTGTAGATTTCTTAAGTATAGTGATCACAGAAATCTACTGAAATCTCAGCAGATTTTTTTACCCTTATTTAGTACTTGTTAACACATGGAAACAATTTCCAAAAGTAACAAAAAGTAAGAAAAATATGGAATGTTGCTAGCCATGTGTTTATTTTTCTGAAAGCTGCTATAAATTTTAAAACATAATTTTAAGTAATGCTTTCAGCTAACTGTCCAAAAGATAAAGCAAGATACAAACAGATACTTAAATGCTAGTGCTAGCAAGTTTAACCATCTTTAAGTACTTAAGTGTGAGGATCCTCCTACAGACACTAGTGAAAATGTACAAAGTGAATTTTTTTAAAAAAAGAGAGTAAGAAGGATGATGTGTTTTAACTTGAAAGGCAGTCAAGAGCACAAATTAATGAAACTCAAAAAGTATTTATGTGAAAAGTTATTCCAGGATATAATGAACGATCAGTTTTTTACATGGATATGTGAAAGCTGCAGATGGGGAATGTGCTAGTTACTGCTAGAAATCCTATACTATTGTTATGGTTTAAGCCCAGCCCATAACTCAGCACCATGCAGCCGCTTGCTGACTCCCACCTTCTTCCTCCCCCCACTCCCAGAGGGATGGGGAAGAGAACCTAAAGAATGAAACTCCCACAGGTTGAGATAAGAACAGTTTAGTAACTAAGGTATAACACAGATCACTGCTGTTACCACAAATAATAATAATGATAAGGGAAATAACAAGGAAAGAGAATACAACCGCTCACCACCTGCCGAAAGATACCCAGCACAACCCGAGCAGTGATCTAGCCCTTCTGAGTAACTGCCCCCAGTTTATATAGCGGGCATTATGTGCTGTGGTATGAAATACCCCTTTAGCTAGGTTGGGTCAGGTGTCTTGTCTCGGCTTCCTCTCCTCCCTGGCAGAGCATGAGACTCAGAAAGTCCTTGGTCAGATTAAAGATTACTGAGCAACAACTAAAAGCATCAGGGTTATCAGCACTGTTTCCAGGCTGAAAGTCAAAAACACAGCATTGCACCAGCTGCTAAGAATGAGAAAAATTACTACTGCTGCTGAACACAGGACAGTATCTACCTCTTATTCCATACCATTCACATCCTGCACAGATCCCACATTTTTCAATATACAGTCGCTTTTGTCTCATAAACAGGACAACTGTTTACTCAATGGGTGCCAAAAGTGGTGGTTACTCCTAGAAAAGAAACTAAAATAGGTGCTATCCTTACACTTAGGAGGAGTAGTTTCAAATTTGGTGGAAGGGTTTTGTTGTATTGGAATATGTTTGCCTGTTCCTCTCTAAATCTCTTAAATTTGGCCTAGTTTTCATCTGTAAGATTCTACTGAACAACTTGCAAACATTAGAGTTTAATAAATTTGGTACCTCACATGAGTATGGGCTATCTAGGATTCAGTAGAATTTCTCCTGTAATGCACCTTTATATTGTTTTGTTGTTCAGTTGCTTCTCTTATATTCTCAGTGTTCTCTTCCTTTTCTGGTAGGTAATAGTAGACTGAGCTAAACATAGAAAATAACAAGTCTTAAGGAGATATGAGGATGGACTGATACATAGAGCCAGTGGAGGTAGACTGACTGAATTTGGAAGAAAATTACTATCTGTGAATCATTAAGTGTGTTGGGGAGAGCAATTATAATCAATGTGAGAGGATGAAAGAGATTGGGGCAAAAGCCAAACCTTGACATAATAACTGTGAACACCTTGACAAGGTAATTGGGATAGATGAGGGAGGAAAAGCAGCATATTGCATGTGCATCATAGACTAGCAAAGTGATTTGGATGGTCTGGAGACCTGTTTGGAGAAAAGAATTGAAGTTGAAAAGAAGGGTAGTTTGCACTAGCAGAATGAGAAGGTGCAGGTGGATAGGTGGTCAGGTGGATCTGGAGATAGTCAGAAAAGGGACCAGGGAAAACTTGTTCAGGTTTTGCTGTAGAAGTAGTCTGTACCCCAGGCAGGAATACAAACTAGAAAATTAATTATGGTAACATAGAAAGAAAAAAAGACCTAGGAGATATATCAGAAAGATGCAGAACTAGGACAAGAAGGAAGGATGATAGAGAAGGGATCAGACTTCTGGAAAACTACCTGAAAAGGTGGATACCCATGGCAGCAGTGGTTTCTACTGCTGGGGAACATGTGCAGGTAAAGATAAGACCCTTAAAGAGGTGTGAAGGGCAGCACTGTTTTAGGCTTGACTGCTTCAGTTCATCCTACTCTCTTCATTGATGATTAAGCTTATGACCAGGATGACAACACTCCTCATTTAAGTGTTTCCACCCCTAGGCAGTTGATTCCAAGTGTACTAGACACCCCTCCAAGGGTGGAATCAATAAGTGAACTTTGATTATTCTCCTGCTGGCTTAATCCACTCATTCACTCTTCAAATGCAGTGTGCACCCTCTAAGTGTTCACACTCTTAATACAGCTTTGAGATATTAAAGAAAAAAGTCCCACTAACTCAGCAGAATGCATGATGCCACTTGTGAGTTTTGCCTGTAGAAATGTTAGCAGCCATAATGAGAGCATACTTCTCCCTTTTCCAGCAAGTAAAGTAGACTCTCAAGATCTCAGCACGTCTGTGTTGCTGAAGTCTCCATGAAACCTACTCTGTCAACTCATTTTCTTTCTGCTGGTTCAGTGAGAGTTTTAATAAACTTCCTCTGTCAATAGATGCTCCACCAGTTCAAAAAGAGGAGGAGACTGTAGAGCTGAGTGTTTCCATCCATCTTATGGTGTTGCTTTAAAGGGGCACATGAGAATTTAATTTGCAAGCATTTTTTTGAAACCTGGAAAACTATGAATAAATGTTTTCCTTCTGAAGTAGTTGTACACATTTGAAGTTGCATTACTTGAAATTTAGGATGTGTCAGAGTTGTAGACCACCTGTATGATCTTAATTTCTGTACACATACAAACTGATCATTATACATACAGCTTAGAATCACTCTCCACCTCTCTGCTCCTTTTGTCTTCTGTGAGACTTCTGTCTTCCTGCGCAGACGGGCATGTTTTGGTGTCAGGGCTGTGTTGGAAAAAAACTGTTGCCCTGATTATTGAAATGATGGATGGGTAATTAATGTACTTCAGGAAGTATTGCAATTTAGGCAGCTGAACACTGCATTTGGGAATTTAATTCAGTTCTTTCTCCCGTAGGGGATTCATTTATATGGGATAGTAGGCAAACTGAGTGTTGCAAAACCACCCATTTCATTGAAGAGTGCCAGAAAAATCCAGTGATCAGTGTGAGCATTCTGCTGAACAGCTTGCTTGCTTGTACTTCGAATCAGCAAGAGCTCTGAGGCTTTGAATGTGCAAACACCAGGCACTCTCTGAAGTCAGGTTCAAGGCTTCTCATTACTCCTCTTCAACATCAAAAATATGTATTTCTGATCATGATGTCTCTGACTTCAGTATGTGATCTATAAAATAATACAGTCTCCTTCCATGGGATAATCTTGATGAAACAGTTTCTGATGGAAGAATAGTTTTTGGTCAAGACTATATGAATTTCATAATAAAAATTGCCTTCTTTGGACCTTTTTTTGCTATCTTCTAATTTTTGGTTTTGTGAGATTAAATTTTTTTATCTACAATTTATATTTATTCTGGTCAAGGCATTGAAATAATCATGTAACAAAATTGTCAAAGGTATATTAGAAAAAGATGACAAGCTGTTTTCTACACCTGGAATTTCAGATTTTGTGCATTCTTATGAAAGTTTAGATCTACCTTATTTTTCTGAATACAGGAAAAAAATAGTGTCTCATCAAGGATATGCTTAAGGACACAGTAGATATTATTGAAGGAAGTTGTTCTCAACCTTTTTCACTCTTGTTTTCAAGAAGTAATTTAGATATTTTTTTCTAGAAGTGATTTTTTTAACCCCCCTCTTTGTGGAATTAATGCATTTGTGACATCTTTTTGTCTGTGCAACAAAATCAGTATAGGTTTCTCTTTCCGTTTTTCTCCATCTGTTGAATTTATTATTTTTTTTTTCCTTTTTCCTCTATGGATTTCTCTTTTCCAATGACTTTTCCTTCAACTGTGGAAGTTTCATGGTAATTGTGGTGATTGCTTGTCTATGGTGACGTCTGTAACTAAGCTTTGTGCGTGGGAACACAGAGAATATATGATTTTCAGACTCAGCATTTGTAGCCATATATGTGAGCTGTTCCTGCTGCCAGATACTTAGGGACCACCACAAGAAGAGAGAGGGAAGGGTTTCAAGAACCACCCACAGTGTCTATATGCCTTTGCTTTAAGAAACATGGATATAATTAAGTCTCTCTTTTAACTGTGCTGAGAAAAAGTATTTCAATGAAAAAATTATTTATATATGTGGATTGAATATATACTTTGATTACCAACTGTTAAAAACATGATGGAAAGAGTGTTGTCAGAAGTAGAACAGGTTGAATAGTGGCATTAAACACTGATAGTGAAAATGGTCTTTGTTAAATATTGTCAATATTATTTTGGACTGTGATAGACTGTGGATTGCTTTAGATGCTGTGCTTTACTTACATTAGCTTATGAAACTGTTCAAAGGTTTTATTGTTTGTTGAAGTACACTAAAAATAAGAACTTGAGCAATTATCCCAACCCTTATGTCCCTGTCTCTCCTCAAACTAGTCCTTTGTTCAAATATGCATATATTATTCTCCTTAACGAACGCTGTACAGTGTTCACCTTTCTGGATTGCTAAATAGTTTCATCTCCTTAAACTGTTCATTGAAAAGTGATGGATAAAAGTTAAAGGCTTTTTGTCATGGGCATTGTTAGACCAAAGAAAAGACTGGCTTCTACTTAGTCTATCCTTTCACCTCTTCAGACTACAGGAAGTGTTAGCTTGACCTTTTTTTTCCTCTTTAATCACCAAAGTGAAGTTGTCAAATAGAGATAGCAGTTTGGAATTTACTTGTCAAAATGCATATCGAACAATTTACACATTCTTGGTGATGATCAGAAAGTGTGAAGAAAAGCAGTGCTTTGAATTAGAACAAGAACTAAAACCAGTGTAGTTCTTAACTAATGTAATTGCCAGAAGTTTTCTCTTGACTGCAAAGGATACCCTGTTTCTCTAGAACAAGGAGAATGATTACTTGTATTAGTACCAAGGATCTTTAAGAACAGAGAGTACTTCAGAGATGGTTTTTTTTCACCCTATAGTACTTCTACTACACTATGACACAGTACTCTCTTCCAGAAGACTACATTAGAACTGATCTAATATAAGTCACTATAATTTTCTGTCTAAATGAGTGTTTAGACAGCAAATGTGTTAAATCAGATGTTTTCTCATTAACTGAGCAGCTTTTCTTTTATCTTGGTGCCTCTTTAGCTGCTTCACAGGCAGCAGTTGTGGTTATATGGCAACAGAAATAGTAATACCAAGTCATCACAAAAAGTCCATCACCTTGCATTTAATATGGATGCATTTGATTTGTTTTATTTTTTTTTTCTTTGCTCTGATCTTCCTGTGTTGACATGAAATTTGGGAAGGAGTAAAGTCATACTTGACATGTTTAATAAATATAAAAATCAATATTCTCAAGCTAATCCAGTAGTCACTTCCTCTGTATTACAGCCTACTGTTGTCTCTAATGAATGTTATTATTTGGGCTTTAGTTACTGCAATAATAAATTCAATTTATCAGTTATGCATCAGTTCATAAATGAAACACAGACACTTCAGTCTGAAATTTTACAGTGGGTAAACTTACGCTGTGTGTTAGTATATTTCTTATTTACTATATTTCCATAATTATTGTTAAATTCATCTAGAGACTGCATACAATTAAAATAGAACTTGGGAGTTCTGTGGTTGTATAGATAATACTTAGATTGTTATTCATGGACTACTATTCCCGACCACCTAGAGTTACTGGGAATCCTTACTAGAACATGTGCAATTTCAATTTTCAGCATTTCAAATTAAAGCCTTGCAAGTTTTGCAATTTGACTGCATTAAACTGTGTTTCTCAGTTCTGTTCGTATCTTGGGCGGGGAAGGTGGGCTTGGTTTTGGTTTTACCTTAAAAAGAAGGCAAGCTGGTCATTTAGGTTTTAGGCATTGATTAAATGATTAGTTTTTTCTGATTTCAATCTCAGCATTATTGAAGAGTAGTACTTACAGTTCTTTTTCAACTTGATCCATCTTTCTTTCATATCAGTGGCTCTTACAGCTGTTTTCTTATTTTTTCTGCATCGTGTTTCTTAAATACCTCTATTCAAGTTATGCATAACTTGCTATCCTTTCATTATCTGCTTCTGCATCCTTTAAAATTGGTTTGTCTACTTCTTTGACTAAGCTTACCATACTTTGTATAAATATTTTTGTATTTTTTCAAACCTTATCTCATTTCCTAGAAGGCTAATGTCCTGGTTACTCCAGGAAGTCTAAAATGAAATTGTCCAGTTGTTGCCCTTCTCATTCACAATTTTACATTCTTGAAATTGTACAAATCATAGAATTATAGAATAGTTAGGGTTGGAAAGGACCTTAAGATCATCTAGTTCCAACTCCCCTGCCATGGGCAGGGACACCTCCCA
>JASSUY010024411.1:0-19616 GCA_032466535.1 Forpus xanthops
AAACACTGGTGTTATCAGCACTGTTCCCAAGCCGAAAATCCAAAACACAGTGCTCACCAGCTACTGCTTAAAGGGGAGAAATGACTGCTGCTGCTGAACCCATGACAGATGTTCATCCAGTTAAGTGTGTATGTAAGAGAAACAGTATAGTTCAATGTATATACAGGCACTCTCACCCTGGAGTTTCTGGATGCTGATGCCTTGAAGAGTCTGACAAGAGAATCTTCCCTCTTTTTCCCTGTGCCAGCTTCCTCCACAGGAGAGAACAAATTCAGATTTAGGTTATAATAACCTCTGTTGCTTCTGTCCCAGTATTTTTGCAGCCTCTTATAATATAAAAGTTTGAGTCTTGCCCACGCAATGAAAGAGGAAATCTGTGGAAGTTGCTACATTCAGAGCCAACCAAATAAATATCCTCCCAGAATTAAGGAATTACTCTGGGAGAAGACATCGTAACCTTCCAGATATAGTATGCCTCTAATGTATTTCCCCACACCAGATGATTTCTTACTGCTTAGTAGGAGTCCAAAATTGTCGTAGGGACTGTCACAAATGTTCTCACTAAAAGTATGGATTCCTAAAACATGGTAAGCTCACTGAGCTTCTGATAGAGGACTTCAATGTGGCCCACCATATGCTAAAATTTCTGGAGGAGCACACAGAACGAAAGAGTTTCAGGAGTTAGGTTTCCTTGGCCTGGAATCACTTTTCTGCAGAAACCATGCTATCCAGAGTCCTGAATTAAGTGGCAGCAGCATTCAGCATTAAGTACATATTTATAAAATCTTCCATAAAATAAAATTCATATTCCATGAACAGCTTCCACTGCAGACTCATCGCGATCTCCTAAGAGTGGACTGGTCAAATCCTACAGCAAACCTCTGCTATCATAGACACAAACTCACTTGCAGTATTGTGTGCGGTTCTGGTGTCCTCAACATAAAAAGAACAAGGAACTCTCTTGGAACAAGTCCAGAGGAGGGCCACAAGGATGAGCAGGGGATTGGAGTAAATCCCATATGAAGATAGGCTGAGAAAGTTGGGGCAGTTCAGCCTGGAGAAGAGAATGCTGTGTGGAGACCTCATAGCAGCCTTCCAGTGTCTGAAGGGCATGTATAGGGATGCTGGGGAGGGACTGTTCATGAGGGACTATAGTGATAGGACAAGGGGTAACGGGTTAAAACTTAAACAGGGGAAGTTTAGATTGGATGTAAGGAGGAAATTCTTTACTGTAAGGGTGGTGAGGCACTGGAAAGGGTTTCCCAGAGAAGTTGTGAATATTCCATCCCTGGTGGTGTTCAAGGCCAGTTTGGACAGACCTGTGAGTGACATAGTTTAGTGTGAGGTGTCCCTGCCCGTGGCAGGGGAGTTGGAACTAGATGATCTTAAGGTCCTTTCCAACCCTAACTATTCTCTTATTCTATGATTCTAAACCAATTGCTTAAACAGAGGTGTCTAAGGCCACCTAAAACACTCCAAAGCATCCTAGATATCCATATGTCACTGCCAGATTTGGCACATGATTTATGAGACACCTCTACTGCAAATAGAGGCCAGATATGCATCTGAATTTTCACATGTTCAGATGAAACTAGAGAGCTATATTTTGGCTATTACATTGAAGTCCATCATTTAACTCTCACCCAAGAAGTTTAATACACCTGTGATTCATGTAGTCATCTGATACAGCACAGCTGCATTACCATGGCTAATTTTAATAAGAAGAATTGATTATGGATAAGGTAATTGTTAACATGTGGGAGCATAAGTGAGCTAAAGCCTTACAGGAGAAGTAAAAACACAGATGGAAGAATATCTGTTTTGATAGTATAGCTACTCCAGTATTTAAGATGGAACATACCTTCCCTGCCATGAAAACGTCTAAACACCTAAGGAAAAAAAAAATACATTAGAAAAGAAAATCAGAAGGTAGCACTAAGTAGCAATAAGAAGCAGACTAATCCCTCACTTACTGGAGACCTGGTCAGTAGAGATGTACTAGGAGCATCACTTGCATGGTAAGTGTAGTAATGCTTGGCATAGTAGCTGGTTAGTCCTGCGTGGTTTTATTCCTAGTAACTTTGCTCTTAAACTGTAAATCCTGTTTGCTTGGTACTTTTACACTGTTCACATTTTGTAAACAGAAGGATCAAAGGGAGTGCTACAGTGAGTAACATGATCCTCCCTCTCTCACTGCTTTTGTTCTGAGATCTTTTACCTTGCAAAGAGACAACAGGACTTTGAATCTCAATCATCCCTGGACAAAGAGATACACGTGAGATTCATCTCCACATTCAGTCACCTACATTTACAAAGCACAGTAGCATCATGTAGCAAGAAACAGGTCCTCACAGGAGATACAAGTAGAACTGGTGTCCATAAACATGTTTCAGTATCATAAAGTATGCAGATGCAGTTATGCCTTGTGCATGAAATGTGTAAGCTGGGGGAAAAGAGTTTAAAATATATTACCTAGTGAGAAAAGAAGTTTTACAGGGGAAAAGTTTACGGCAGTATTACCTGGTAGAGGAAAGTTTTAACTGCATAAGGTATATATTACAACATAGCTTACATTGATCAACATCTTGTGTAGCAAGCACGAATGTTACAGATAAAACTAGCTTTTAGCAAAGTTCAACTATAAATTAACCATAGTAGCAGACCACTACAGTAATGATATAACCATAATATAAGTGTCATAAAGACAGGGGATTCTTCTAACAAATGTAGCAGTTTGTTGTCATAGAAATATTAGCAATCTGGTATTGTGGCTATGACCAGCAATCCCCGAATCCCTGAGCTCGCCACATCCTCTGCCTGCAAGACTCCTCTTTTGGTTCCGATAATCCACACTCATGGCATGGCACACTGAACATGGAACACTGAACTCATGGCATGGCACACTGAACATGGAACACTGAACTCATGGCATGGCACACTCCTGGTGTACCTCGGAAAGGATACTTTAAATGGCTTTAAGACAGAAGACTTAGTTCAGGTATTAGGAAGAAATTCTTTACTGTGAAGGTGGTGAGACACTGGAACAGCTTACCCAGAGAAGTTGTGGATGCTCCATCCCTGGGATTATTAAAGGCCAGGATGGATGGGACTTTGAACAGCCTAGTTATTTAATTTCTTATGTTTTGTTCTGTTTTTTTTTTGTATTTATTGTGCTAAAATAGAAGTTAGTTACTTTAACGATTCTGTTGTGGTTTATATGTATTCTAAGGGCTTATAGCTACGATAGATCAGTGATTTATTTACTCCTTGTCTTACTGAAAATAATGCCAAATAACATTTGCACAGGCAAAGCAAAATTATTTCAAGGCCCATTTTTGTTTAATAACCCTGTCTCCATCATGTTATTTAGTAACATCATAATAAAGGTTCACATCTCAGCCCAGGATTCCTTTTCTTGTCTACAGAACTGAGACCTCTTTGCTTTTCTCAAATTTCTTCTTCCAGAATGAAAAAAAAAATATTTAGCACAGTAGCTACAGGGAGCTGAAGAAGTCTGTACAGTTGAAAACCTATAGAGGAGATATCATGTCATTTATCATTTTGAATGATAAGTCCTCAGGCTGCTTCATAGTGTGCAGGACAAGGACATAGTGAGTGACTGTAAGTCCATCTGATCTAGGAATCAATGCTCAGTTGATGTTGATATAGTTTATAATTAAACTATATCTTATAGTTTAACTGAAGTAATAATTTATGATATATAACTATGCTTAGATAGCTATGACTTCAATTATGCTGTAGTCTTTCATCCTCAAGTCCAGGTTAACATGCAATTTGCCAGTGAACAAATTCATTCATGCAATTAAATCTTCAAAGATTCTGGATTTACTTAAGTACTTCTAATCTGTTACACAAGTTTAATTCTATAAGTACATAACCACAGTACCTGAGAAGCACATACTGTGGGAAAAGAAAAGCAATGTATTAATACTGCTGTCAGAGCCCAGTTATATCAGAAAGCATTGTGGACACTAAGGTGTGCAGGTTATGTATCACATGCTGGATTACAGAACATTCACAATGTTCAGAGTACAGGAATATGTCTTTTTTGTTTTCTCAGAAGAGTTTGAAATATCCACTTTAGTTTTGCCTTGATTTGGAAGGGCTGTCTTTTGTTTCTGTTTTCTTGTTTTGGGTTTAGTTATTCACATGATTTAAAATATGTGATTTTGCTAATTAAGAAAAAAAAAAGTGTTTAAAGTCAGGCATTTGCTGTGAAGAAAAAAAATTCACAGTTCAGTGCCTACAGCAAGCTTAACTCTCCAGCAACTTGTAATGATAAAGTGTCAGATCTGTTTCATACTAAACATATAACTTAGTGAGAGATAATAGGTGTTCACAGTAGTATCAGATCCTGGGTTTAAATATTTAAAAATAAGAATTAAATTTAGGATTTTTTTATAATAAAGTTTGAAATATTTTACCAAGTAGGATGTTTTTCTGTTTCTATTTCCGAATTTAAAATTGTCCATGTATTTAAGGGCTCAAATGTATTGCTGTTCTCCAGAGTGGCTTTTAAAAGATTTATATAGCATTTTTTTTCCTACATTGCACATAATTATTAACATCTCTGGATGTGCTGCAATTTTCAAAGTCTGCTTTCAAATAAATCTATGGTGGTTTTTTAGGTAGATAGCGGATTTCAGATGTTCTTTGGTGTTAATAAGTACAAGATTTATTTTATTTTAGCATTGATTAATCTTTTTCTTCTTTCAATTAGAAAAAAATTTTCTGAAATTGACATGTTTTCTAGTTTAAGTCAAGTATGTTGAAGAGCATGTATGAATATTTACAAGGCCATACTTTTTTATAAGCTACTCTAAATATGACACCTTCCAAAGCATAATCAATATGAAATGGAACTTGTTGATCTCCTGCTGAACACCACTGATCTTGCTCCAACAAACCAGATGGAATTTTGACCTTGTACACTGTGTTCTCTCTGATTCATCATGTACTTTCACAATTGGAAACAATTGTAATTTTTTTTTCTGTTCTTTTGCTAAGAAGGAACAATTTCCATTATAAAAAAAAAAATGCATACAGCAAGTTCTGAAGGTCACTGCCTTTTAAAATTGCTTTGAAGGTACCCAAGAACTGTGATCACAGTTGTAGCACTTAGAATCATACCTCTGCTTGGTGAGTAAGAGAAAGTATTGCCTCACACAAGCTACACACTGCTGGAAAAAACACTTTTTTTTTTTGAGCAGCAGGAAAAAAGCTTCTATACCATCTGCTTTCTACAAGGTGTGAAGGGAATTTCACATGACAGAGCATGAGTGACTTCCTCTGTAAAGCGAGGAAGCAGATTGTCATAATAGTTTTCACCCAATAAATTGTTATTTTAGTTACTGGACGCACAAAACCTATGGTAACTTCTGTGACATTTTATTTATTTATTTATTTACTTGTTTGCTTATTTATGTATGACAAATTAAATGTTTTCTCCTTATTGTCCAGAATGTCTTTTCAAAAATCAACCTCCCCAAAAAATAAGATACAGGTTTATCAAACACTGAAAAATGCTTTAAACATGAGGGCAATAAAAAATTTTGCTTAACTCAGCTGTGATATTTAATTATCGCATTGAATTTCTGCTGACTTCCTGAAGAACTGCAAATGACTATAGAAATAATATGCATCCTGCACTTACAGTTCTAAGAATGTGAAAATTCAATACAAGAGAATTTTTGTGTGAACTCATTAAATAGTACCAAAAATAATTAATGATACTTCACAAATTTTCCCATTAACTTGGAAAATGTAGAGCTAAGATTTCTACACATACTTTCATTAAAATTTTGGAATGTGAAAAAGCTAAAGAGATAAAGAGAGAAAATATGCTTTTCATTAGTTTTGGCAGTTACTTGGAACATGAGTATTCCAATTAGGGAATGATAGCAAAAAAAAAAAAAAAGGTTTGTCATTTCTTTTTTTTTTTTTTTTTTTTATAGGGTGTTTTGCTGTTTTAATTGCTAGTAATAATACGAGTTCGAAACATTTTTCATAACAGCAAAAGAGCTTCATTTCAACTTATATGATGATTCACATAAGAGCTCCATTTACGGATACTTTAAAACTCAATCATTAATCACTTTGACAAAATAGTACACAACTCTATTGGATTTCCTGTTATGGACTTTAACAGATGTCTAATTAGAAACTGAAAGTGAATTCAGATTAAACCAGTACTTGGCATGTGTATAGACTTGGCATATGTATAGTATCAAATAATTATTTATAGAAATAAACTCTTTCTTGGGGTAAGGCAAAATATAACCATTTTTCTCCATTTACAATTTTCAAGTAAAGAAAGAATATTTAAATATTCTATACCCACAGCTTTAGTTACTATCGGATATTTTAGAAATGTAACTGAAAAATTATGTAATATTTCTGTAAAAAAAGTCTACTGTAGGGACAATGAATTTTTTCCTATTTCATAATTTTCAAACTTTCAAATATATTTAGTAACATTTAAAAATAAGAACACTGATGAAACAAACCCTCACATCTTTTATCATATGATGCCTTACACCCTTGTAAGTCATTAAACGTATAAGCATAATTTGTCTAACATTTAATTTAATATCTTCTTTTTGTCACCATTGGTATATTTGGGGGCCTCTAAAATAAGAAAGGCATGAACCTGTTGGAGCAAATCCAGAGAAGGGCCACGAATATGACGAGAGGGCTGAAATACCTCTGCTATGAAGACAGGGTGAGAGAGCTGGATTTGTTCAGCAAGGAGAAGGCTCCAGGTAGACCTGATAGTAGCCTTCCAGTACCTAAAGGGGGCCTATGAGAAATCCAGAGTGTGGTTTTTTACAGGCGTCATGGTTTAAGACTCTCAAACTCACACAGTTTTGCTCACTCACTCCCCCCTTTCTTCCCCAGTCTCAGGGGGTGGGGAGGAGAATCAAAAGAATGTAACTCCCACACGTTGAGATAAGAACAGTTTAGTAACTAAGGTATGACATAAATCACTACTGCTACCACCAGTAATAATGACAGGGCAAATACAAGGAAGGAATACAAGAGCTCACCAACTAATTTCTACCCAGCCTGACCACACAGTGCCCCCCATCACCTCATACCAAGTCTCAAACATGTAGTGCACACCTCCCTGCCCTTCCGGGTCTCTCCTCTCTGTTTCTACATCCTGGGCATGACATGCTGTGTAATGGAATACTTCTTTGGTCAGTTTGGGTCAGGTAGCCTGTCTCTGCTTCCTCCCAGCTTCATCTCCTCCCTGGCAGAGCATGAAACTCAGAAAGTCCTCTGCCAGCCTAAACATTCTAAGCCATAACTATAAACACTGGTGTTATCAGCACTGTTCCCAAGCCGAAAATCAAAAAAAATAGTGCTGCACCAGCTACTACTTAAAGGAGTAAAACGACTGCTGCTGCTGAACCCATGACAACAGGGCATGTAGTTACAGAACAATGGAGAATAGCTTTAAACTAGAAAAGTATAGGTTTAGATTAGATTCTATGATTCTATGATACTTTGTTTGAAAATTAAGATATTCTTATTGCAGTCTTACACAACTATAATACAGCAATTTTTCTAAACACTGTAACTGACTTAATCCATCATTTCTGGGCGTAGAAAACTTAACACAGCAGTGGTTAGTACCCAGATACTCTTTTTTCATTATCAGACATAACATATTTTTGAGCTTGAACTTGTCACAATAAAGGCAAGAGCAGGTTTATCAGTGGATGCAGAAATCATGCTGAGAATCTGGCACCTTTGAACTTGAATATTTAATTGCTTAAATAGATTAATAAATTATTAAAGAAAGCCAGCTCTTAGGGACAGACTCACAAAAGGAATTGTAAATTTGAGTCCCATAGCAACATTAGTTCGCAACAATTTTGAACTGAGGTTCAGAAAATAATTTGTCAGAAACACTTGCTTTTGTTGCACAAAGGTTTAGTCGGAGCTGATTTGCCTTAGGCCGCATCTAAGTTAAACTGTATTTTGGAACAGAAATTTGTTTTTGAAGAAATTCTCCTGATCACCCCACGCCACTCATTGGTTGGTTTTTAAAGCAGTTTTAATGAGGTTTGATGAAGGTGAACTATTATTTTACTCTTTCTTCCTGTTCCTCTCCCTCCTAAAAAAAAATCTTTCCTAGAAATAAAATTTAATTGGCAATTCTGTTCTGGGTTCTCTTTAAATACCCTCCAGTACATAATGCAGAAATGCTTGATCTTCCTATAGCTTTGTACAACATGCATGATGTTCATCCAAGAAATCAACTAAATCTATTCCAAAGGAAAAACAAGTAGCCAACTGGCAGATTGTAGATGCAGGGGTCTCATAAAAAATATGGTTTTATTTATTGATTAATTCTTACAGAAGAATAGGAATTTCTATTAAAATATCTTTCTACTGTAGATATAACCTGAATCTTGACAGCAAAAAACATTTTCAAAATATTCCTAATCTCAGTCTTTCTACTGAATATGAGCAATTCAGGATGCTGATCCTCCTACAACACACTTTTGAACATTTTACTCATCCACTATATCACTGAGGTTGAGCTACTATTTAGATATGTAGAAATATTTCTCCTAAATATTTTAACATTCAGTAACAAAGTAACTATTTTTAAGTACCTCACTCCTATCACAAAATCCAAAAGGTGTGCAACCACATTTTTTGTATAATGGGTGGCAATATGCGCTTGCAGCCCCGGAAGCCAACTGTGTACTTGGCTGCATCAAAAGAAGCATGACCAGCAGGTCAAGAGTGTTGATTCTCCCCCTTTACTCTGCTCTCATGAGACCTCACCTGGAATACTGTGTCCTGCTTTGCAGTTTTCAGTTTGAGAAGGACATGAACCTGTCAGAGCAGGTCCAGAGGAGGGCCACAAATATAGTCTGGGGGGAAATACCATTCCCATGAAGAAAGACTGAGAAAGTTGGGATTGTTCAGCCTGGAGAAGGCTGTGAGGGCATTTTCCTCCAGCCTTCTAATACTTTAAAGAAGGATTATAAGAAAGACAGAGAAAGATTTTTTTGCCAGAGCATGTAATGACAGGATAAGAAGCAATGGCTTTTAAACTGAAAGTGGGTAGATTTAAATTGGATAGGAGAAAGAAATTTTTTATGATGGTCATTCTGAGAAACTGGAACAGGTTGTCCGGAGAAGCTGTGAATGCCCCATCACTGAAAATGTCCAACGTCAGGTTGAATGGATATTTGAGCAATCTGGTCTAGAGGAAGATACCCCTGCCCATGGCAAGAGTGACAGTTGACTAGATGATCTTTAAGGTCTCTTCCAACCCTAACCATTCTATAATTCTACTGAATGGTCAAATGTGCAGGAAAGGGACTCTCAGCAATCAGTACAAAGAATAGAAATGTCCATACTCTGATCAATAAGACACTCCAAAATCAGAAATAGATATTAAAAGCATCACTAAGAATTTATGAACCTTAATCTTGCAAGTGATTAGATACATTTGTACCACAATTTGTACCACATCATTTCTTTTGTTGTTTTACCTCAAGCTGTTACAAAACACAGCACCCTTTAAAACAAACAAAAAAAAAAACCCAGGCATCTATTTTACTCAATATCTATATAAGATGTTGTATATTCTTTTTTTTCTCCTAAAGAAGAATTCAATCCAGAGCCTTATCAGGTTTTAGGCAGGTTATTCTTTTTTTTTGTGGGTGTTATGCAGCTGTTCCTCACTGCAGAACAGAATAAAGAACAATTTTTTCAAGAAAGGTAGAATGAAGAAGACCAGCTCTGATCATTTTTGATCTAAGAGATAGGAGAATTCTTGTGTAGAGTAAGATGACATTTTAATCTCTGCACTTATATATTAGTTTCATATTTTATCCAATGATTATTTAATGCAAGTCCATAGAAGCTAGAGCTATATACCCATTGGCATGTTTTCTAAAGCTATGAACAAGGATTATAATAGAAACTGACACTGTTGAAATGTACCCTTAGCAGTGTATTGGCTGATGATGCCATAAAACTTCCAGTGAATCTCCATCTTGTTTCTTGTCATGTGAAAAATTACTGCCAAGCAGCTCAAGAGTTTAGCATTTACTTAATTCCTAATGGTGTTTAATTATTGTAAAGTTCATATACATACATAATCATAGAATCATAGAATAGTTAAGGTTGGAAAGGACCTCAAGATCATCTAGTTCCAACCCCCCTGCTCTGGGCAGGGACACCTCCTGCTAAGCCATGCCACCCAAGGCTATGTCCAAACCAGCCTTGTCCATTATTTTGGTTAGGTCAAACCTCTTCTCCTCAGAATACTGATATTACTGAATATAAATTCAGAGAATCCTGCTTATCTGGCAGACTTGCAAAAAAAAAAAAAAAAAAACCAACAAAACAAACCAAAACCATAAACAAAACCAAAACATACTTTCACTTATAAACAGAGTCATAAATGTAAATTTATTTCTCAGTAATATCCATATTCATTTTTATTGTATTTATATTGATATAGCAACAAATATAGCTGTTATTTATGATATTTGTATTTAATGTCATTTTAATGGTCCTGATTTACACAGAATTACCTTTTTTTTGCCATATTTATTTTTTCTTCTTGCTCCTCATGGCTGGTTATTAACATTTACAAACACCTGTCATTATCTGTGATTATATCAGAATGTAGTACAGATCAACTTCTTTAAAGCCCAAATTGTTCTGTTATTGTATCATGGTTTTGATACCCCTCTTGTAATATTATTTGTCTGTTTGTATACATAAGTGATTGTTTTTTTATGTTATTCATATCAGTTTACAAGTGCTCACTTTCTGTCATTGATTTCTCTCCTTTCTCTGCTGCAGTCATATTGTTCAGAAAGGGAATTTTTCTGTGATGCTGCCTAAGGTGGAAGTGAAAATTTTTTAAAGCACATACTTAAATTAAGCCAAAAAATAGCATTTTACTTTCTGTATTCGTAGAAGACTGGTGTGGAAACAGATTACCACATTATCTATAGTTATATACTCTTTCCCATAAGCTACTTCCTTTTATTATTTCATGATCTAGATTCTAGCACTCAAGGTTGAATATTAAGTGTGGCCTGTATTTTCCTTAGGCATATAATCATACTAACTACTAGGAAGACATCATAGCTCCTGAGGGAGCTAGAAGTTGTCTTTTCAACAGTTTTCAAGCTAAGTCTAATGTTCCTTACATGAGGACAGGCTCGCACAAACTGCTTTGGAAAAACTTTCCTTGAATGCTTGCCTTTGATCAGCTTTCACCATTTCTTTTTATTAAGGAATATTCCAGAAGCCAAAACAGACATACAAGTGAAGAGGAAGTGATTGCACCTAGAACTGTCAAAGGGTACACCGATTCAACATACTCCTTAAGCAGCTTATTAGTGTCAGAGCTCTTGGGAGTTGTGTATAATATTAAACACTGTTTAAAGTCAGAAACTTTTCTAAGATGTTGATTTCTGGAGAAACTTCTACCTCTTTTTTTGGTGTAAAACTTTCCAGGACGTGGGTGGCCACAGCAGGGAAGAAAGATGTAATTTGTATTTGTTTGCATTATCCTGCTCTAATCTAGGTTCTAGAGAGCTCATGTTTGTGTACTCAGTCATGTATCCTTTTTTATTTTATTAGATTTACACGTTAGTAAGATTATCATAACAACAATAACCCCTTACCTATCGCTGTCAATTGTTCTACTGTTTGCCATTATTGATACTATGTTGCTTCTCTGTATAAAACCATCCAACAATGATGACAACTTTATGTGGGAATGGGAAAAAATGCCACAATTTTTCATGAATGGTTCTCATCAAAAACTTTTCTAAATCCTCTGGACTTTGCAGCAGCATAAAACTGAAATTCCTGAATTGTGCCTTCACTGATTAAGGCGTTAATCAAAGGATATAGAAAAGGAAATGATCAGAAAAAGGAGCGAACAAGTAAAACATTTTCTTCCTGCACAGAAACCAGCTCTCACAGAAAAGCTGATGTGGCCAAAACCTCTCCTTTTAACTTTCTTCCAGCTTTGACTCACCTGTCGTATCTACAGCGGTACCTATATAAGTAACAAAAAAAGACACTTTGAAAAAGCAGTAGGGTTCCCTTAAGCTCCCTATGAAGATAGTAGAGAGAAAATGCATTCAGTATCTGGCTTTTCTTTGTGGAGATTTTCTCTTCACTGACTGTGTAAAAAACTATATTTCCATAAAGTTCCCATAAGTAAGTTCTTTATTTGCTTAAGTTGAGGTGCGATATAGATAAATGTTTGTATGTGTTGACATATAAGACGTGTACATGTGTAGTTTTTTAAATTATGCAGCAAGTAAGCATAAAAGTATAAGCATATTCCCATATTAGCATCTTCAGTGTATTTATCCTTATGATATAAAACCTAGCTATCTGAAACTACAAGAAAGAAAGTAACTTGTAGGAAGTATCACTTAACAGACTGTTTCCAGAAATCTCATTAATACTGTTCTACTCTTTGAAAAGCAATTTTATCATAGAATCATAGAATCATAGAATAGAATCATGGAATAGTTAGGGTTGGCAGGACCTTAACACCATCTAGCTCCAACCCCCCTGCCATGGGCAGGGACACCTCATACTAAACCATGTCACCCAAAGCTCTGTCCAACCCTGGCCTTGAACACCACCAGAGATGGAGCATTCACAAATACCCTGGGAAATCCATTCCAGTGCTTCATCACCCTTATAGTAAAGAATTTCCTCCTTATATCCAATCTAAACTTCCCCTCTTTAAGTTTGAACCCGTTACCCCTTGTCCTGTCACTACAGTCCCTCATGAACAGTCCCTCCCCGGCATCCCTATAGGCCCCCTTCAGATACTGGAAGGCTGCTATGAGGTCTCCATGCAGTTTTCTCTTCTCCAGGCTGAACAGCCTCAACTTTCTCAGCCTATATTCTTATGGAGGTGCTCCAGTCCCCTGCTCATCCTTGTGGCCCTCCTCTGCACTTGTTCCAAGAGAGTTCCTTGTTCTTTTTATATTGAGGACACCAGAACTGCCTACAATGCTCCAAGTGAGGTCTCACGAGAGCAGAGGGGCAGGATCACCTCCTTCGACCTGCTGGTCACGCTCTTTTTGATGCAGCCCAGGATACAGTTGGCTTTCTGGGCTGCAAGAGCACACGCTGCTGGCTCATGTTCATTTTCTCAACAACCAACACCCCCAAGTCCTTCGCCACAGGGCTGCTCAGAATCTCTTCTCTGCCCAACCTGTAGCTGGGCCTGGGACTGCTGTGAACCAGACATATTATCAATATTATATGTATATATATTATCAATACTAAACCTGTAATATTAAACTATATGCAAAATCAGTGTTTCATTTTTTTGAAATAATGAAATGAGAGAATAATTGCCACATGACTGATTTCGTCTGAAAACCTTAAAGTGGTAGAAATAATCACACTACAAGGCTGAGAGTTAACTAAGACCTTTTTAATATCTTTTTATTAATCAATACAAAAAATTAGAAATATCTTAATAAAAACTATTGAAGTTCTCTCCCTGTAAGCCATATTATATATTGCTGAAATTACTTTTTATCCAAGGTCAAAGTATAAGGTAGGAGGAAAACAGAAAGATTTTAGTTGAAATTATCTCTCTCTGCCATCGATAAGCAGAGTGCCATCTTATTAAGCTGATAGGTCCCAGAGAGAAAAAAAAAAATACCCAGCACATAACATATAGTGAATATTCTTAGTAGCTTCTTGTGAAGGTTTATAAGAAGATTTTGTTATGAATAGTTACGTGTCTGATAAAACCAGAATTGTCAGAGAATAGAGTGGTAGCCAGCTCAAAGTTACTTAACATCAGGACCCAATCTTAGGCAGACCAAAAGTACTTGTGAAGCTGGAGCTCAGAAATTACCCTGGTTTGGATACAAGCAATAAGTTTTATTTTTACCATGAACATATAATCAGCTGTATTTTACCTGTTGATTATTTGAGGCAGCTTTGGGCTGCAGTGATCATGCAGTAGTGGAGTTCAGAGTCCTGAGGAATATAGGACAGGAAAAGAGAAAAGTCAGGACTCTGAATTTTAAAAGATTTCAGCTCTTTAAGTCAATAGGGCTCCTGGGAAATTACCCGAAGGGACAAGAGAGCAGAACAGAACTGGCAGATCTTTAAGGATGCTTTCCATAGTGGAAGAGCTCTGGATCCCCAAATGTAAGAAATCAGAAGAGAAGGCAAGAGACTGGCATGGATGAGTCAACACATGCGGGTCAAAATAAAGGGCAAGAAAGAAATGCACAGGCAGTGTAAGTATGGACAGGTATCCTGGCAAGAGTATATGAATGCTGCTTAGTTGTGTAGGGAGGGCGTCAGAAAGGCCAAGGTGCAGCTGGAGTTAAACATGGCAGGGGACACACCTTGCATCTGGTTTGTGACAACCACCTTTATCAATACAGACTGGGGGATGAAGGGAATGAGAGCAACCCTGCAAGGAGGGACTTGGCAATACTAGTGGATAAAAAGTTGGACGTGAGACAAGAGCATACACTTGCAGCCAAGAAAGCAGCCATAACCTGAACTGCATAAAGCAACACGGGGCCAGTAGGTCAAGGGATGTGATTCTACCCTGCTCTGCTCTGATCCCAGCAAGAGTACTGTGTTCAGCTTTGGAGTCTTCAGTACAAAAAAGACATGGACCTGTTGGAGCAAGTCCAGAGGGCCACAGAAATGATCAGAGGGGTGGAACACCTTTCCTATGAGGAAAGGCTGAAGAAGAGAAGGCCCTGGGGAGAGCTTATTGCAGCATTTCTGTACTTAAAGGGGACTTCTTAATGGAGCTTGTAGTGGCAAGATACAGGGTAATAGTTTTAAAGTGAGAGGGTACAGTTAGATTTAGATATAAGGAAAAATGTTTTTACCTTGAGGGTGGTGAAACACTGGAGCAGGTTGCCCAGGGAGGTGCCCAGATGCCTCATCTCTGGAAACAATGAAGGTCAGATTGGACCGGACTCTGAACAACCTGATCTAGTTCGAGATGTCTCTGGTCAATTGCAGGAAAATTGTATTAGATGACTTTTGAAGGTTCCTTCCAATCCAAACTAGACTATGATTCTATAATTCTATGGTTCTAGGATTAATAGTTGATTATTTGTTTATAGTAAAAATCAATAGGTAAAAAATTCAGCTGATTTTTGAAGTTTCTATACTACTACTGTTTCCTGCTATAATTGTGAAGCAGTTGGAAGGGGTAAATCTGCTATTTCCAAAGCTATGAAGACTACATAGCACAGATGACATGTCATAAATCCTGAGAATTTATCTTTGAAAAAAAGCACAGATGAAAGTGTATACAAGTTTGCCAAAGCATACGCAAGTACATATGTTTGTGCTTTTTATATAATTGTATGCAATTGCATGAGAAGGGCAAAATATCTATAAGTATTATTAAATCCGTAGCTTAATGATCTATCTTTGAATGCTACTCATAGTCATAGAAGCAACTTTTACAGTGTTTAATGCCTGTAATGCTTGCATAGTTGATAAAGCTCATAACTGAATACTTTATCTAAAAAGCCTATCATGCTTATCAGAGTTTTATGCACTGTAAACCTGAATTTCAGCAGCAGTGAAACAGCATTTAATCTGTGCATTTAGGGTTTCCTGAATTGCTGTCACTATTGCTTTAAAACATTTCTACTTTCATGAAGTGTTAATTAGGTCACTCCTTTAAAAAATATGCCTCTGAATTCTGATAGTATTTTCCTAAACAGTATTCATCTTTAAACACTAGTCTCCCATATGCTCTTTGTCCCTTAAACTAACAAAAAAAATACAGAATTCTTGCAAGTGAGGGATTAAAAGAATATTTGTTTTCTCTCTTTTTTAAAAAATATTTAACTATATAACTCCACTAGGGAAAAAAGTAGTCTGACGTAGTTTAGCAGTTCTTCCCTGACATAAATGTCCAAGAGCACTATAAATATGGTCTTTCAGTTAGGATAGTGTTTATTCAACTTGTCTTCAGTCAAGTGCTTTTGCAAAATATACTGGCAACTTTTAGAAACACTCTCACAGAAAAATGTACCTGGATTTTTTGAGAAATATATTTCTAGTGTGCTGTAGAAGCTACATCATCACTATCACTAATACATGTTCTAGATGGAGCAAATGCATTAACAATGTTTCTAGTTTCTGGTACACCAGTACACCATGCCTGCTTGAAATCACCTTATGGATTATCTCCCTTTTTTTAATTTTAGGTCTGACTTCAGCTCATAATAGTTAAATCATATTTGAAAGGTATTTTGTGGTTTCTGTTTTTAAAAAAGGAGTAAACTCTGCAAACTTCTCACCTTCAGGACCTGCAAAAGACAACAGAGAAACTTACAATTTTATATTGTAGTCATTAGTCATATCTTCAGCAAAAGAGTAGTCTCATGCCAAAAAACCAAACCCAGCATAGCATAAAACCCCCCATATCTATAATCTGTAGCTTTTATTTTTTACTTGCTTTTTACTTCATACTTTTCTTGAAATAAAAACTGTACACCTTCAGCCACACTTTTTGAGTAAACGTGGTGGCACCCAACAATGATTAGATGTTCAAAGGAGAAAAATAGAGTCTTATGGATAAGATTCTGCCATCTAACCCCCACAGGCTGATACATTACTCTAGCAATCCCACTGACTTTATTTGCTGTGATAGTACTCCAGAAAGAATTCTAATATATTAAGTCTAGTAAGACTGGTTAGTGAAATCATCATTGCTAGAAGGCAATCAGAGCCAAAGCAGTTACAAAATGTATTTGAAGGAATCACAGCTACCATAATAAGTCTTTAATCAGTAGGTCTTCTATCCTACTTGAGTCCTCAATTTGATTCTGAATTTAATCTTTTTTTGTACCGAAGGGCATTGAACTATATGTCAGTAAAAGTAATTAATTGTCTTAAAATGCAGTATGATTCACTGTTTTGAAATATGAACAAATAAAAATTATATAAAACATAAAGTTTATTACTCTGGTAAAGAAAAATGAGGAATAACTTTGTTACCATTAGCCACAAGCAAACTGATAGAAGTAAGAAAATAACTGAATCTGGATCACTTTGTAGTAATTCAGTAATAAATATTGATTAGGAAACTTGGCAAATTTTCCAAGCAAATGTTTTCTAGAATGGTGAATTTTCCTGACACCTATTAGAGGTTTCAGAATTTTTATTTATAAAACTGTCCTGCCATTCACTAAAAAAATGTCAGTTATTATAATGACTGGTGTAAGAATTATATTAATAGTGACTCCATGAAATGTTACTTAGAGCTACTTTGAAAGGAAAAGAGGTATATTTCTTCTCAGTCTTCAAGAAATCAGCTGCTGTCCTTTAGTATAAGGATAGAAGCTGGGCTGCCAACAGGAGGAAAAGGGAAGGTTTTTACTGAATTAATTTAGTGTTGAATCAGACATTTAAGTTTGAGACACTGGTTTCAGAGATATTTGTCATTAAAGGATTTTGCTGTATATGAGAAGAAAGTGTTTTTGACAGTTATGTTAGCAGCCAAGAGGATCATCCTTTCCTTGTGCATAAGTAAGTGCATCCCTTATATAACTCATTGGAGTAAAGTTCTCCTACAGATACCTAAATGCAAAAGTGTTTGTTACACATTTTAAAAAAAAAAACTGTATCTATGAATAATAGCAACATTTTTGTCAGCTGCATGCTCATTAATAATGGAAGGTGTTATCAATGCTATTCTGGTTCAGTACTATCAGATGCTTTTAAAAGCATAGATCATGCACTCCCAGGAGTTATTCTCTTGCATTGAGTTTTCTTTGTCTTTGATAATGAATGCTGTGGTGGTATCTCAGTGATATTTTCTTAATACAGTCTGGCATGTGTTGATGGTTTTGTACATTTGCATTACATTTTGTTTCTTCTATATCCTGCATTGTCACAAATATCATTTAACTGATCAGCTAAATGGGGAAAAGTTGTGAGTCTGGCTTTTTTTTACTGAGAGACTCTGAGATACATGGCCATAAATCCATAGTTCTAGCTTTCTAAGGATGAATACACTGGGTAAAAAAGCTGGCTGGCTGGCCAAGCCCAAAGGGTGGTGGTAAATGGAGTTAAATCCAATTAACAGTTAACTGAGCCTGCTTGTGACAGTAGTCAGTCACAAGTGGGCTCAGTACTGGGGCCAGTTCTGTTCAATATCTTTACCAATGATCTGGATAAGGGAATTGAGTGCACCCTCAGTAAACTTGCAGACAACATCAAGCTGGGTGAGAGTGTCAATCTACTTGAGGATCAGAAAGCTCTACAGAGGGATCCATACAGGTTGTAGTGGTGAGCTTTCTCGAGGTTCTTGTTGAAGTTCAACAAGAGTAAGTGCTGGGACCTGCATTTGAGTCACAAAACCCCATGCAATGCTACAAATTTGGGGAAGAGTGGCCGGAAAGTTGTTCACTGGAAAATGACCTGGGAGTGTTGGTGTTGGGAATCAGCTAAATATATGCCATGAGTGCAGACAAGAAGGTCAATGGCATGATCAGAAATAGTATGGTGAGCAGGACTAAGGAAGCAATCATTCCCCTATACTCAGCACTGGTGAGGCTACATTTCAAACACTGAGTTCAGATTTGGGCCCCTCACTACAAGAAAGAAATTGAGGTGCTGGAGTGGGTCCAAAGAAGGGCAAAACAGCCAGTGAAGGTCTAGAGAACAAACCTTAGGAGGAGCAGCTGAGGCGATTGGGGCTTTTAGTCTGGAGAAGAGAAGGTTCAGGGGAGACCTTATCACTACCTATAACTACCTGAAAGGAGGTGATAGTGAGATGTCAGCCTCTTTTCACATGTAACAAGTGATAGGACAAGTGGAAATGGCCTTAAGTTACACCAGGGAAGGTTTAGAGGGGATATACTGTGAGGGTGGTAAGGCACTGGAACAGGTTGCCCAAAGAAGTGGCAAATGCTCCATCCCTGGTAAGTGTTCAAGGCCAGGTTGTCTTGAGTGGCATGGTTCAGTGTGAGGTGTCCCTGCCCATGGCAAGTGGGTTGGAACTTGATGATCTTAAGGCCCTTTCCAACCTTAACTGTTCTACGATTCTATGACTATGTGTGGATATGGTGCTTAGGGATTGTCGTGGTTTCAGGCATAAATCAATCTGCCTGCCCACTCACTCCTCCCACCTTCTTCCCCCCACACTTCGGGGGGGGGGGGGGCGTGGGAATGGGAAGACGAACCGAAAGAATGCAACTCCCACGGGTTGAGATAAGGACCATTCTGTAACTAAGGTATAACACAAATCACTGCTGCCACCACCAATAACAACTATAACCAGAGAAAAATAAGGGAAGAGGACAGAGCCGCTCACCACTCGACGATTGAGCTGTGAACTGAACTATTCCGGGTTCCTCCCCCCAGAAATAAAACTGGGCATGAAGTACTGTGGTATGGAATACCTACTTGGTCAGTTTGGGTCAGGTGCCCTGTCTCTGCTTCCGCCCGGCTTCTTGCAGGCTTCCCTCCTTCCTGGCAGATCATGAAACTCAGAAAGTCCTTGGTCAAACCAAAATATTCTAAGCCATAACTATAAACACTGGTGTTATCAGCACTGT